>PVIC010035426.1:0-19133 GCA_004025085.1 Thryonomys swinderianus | reverse complement strand
CCCCCCCCACCGAGACCAGGCCTTTTCCACTCAGCGCACCCCTTCACCATGATGTACTCTGGAGACACCTCACGGACTCACCCAGAAGTAACACTTCTTCACCAGCTTTCTCAGTGTTCTTTAATCCTGCTAAATCACTCCTAAAATTAATCAGCACAGCCAGGGCACAGAAACATAAAAGTGAAATAGAATTATACTTTTCAGAAACTGAGTTATGCAAGGCATGGTGGGGCACACCTGTAATCTCAGCACTCAGGATGCTGAGGCAGGAAGATCAAGGAGCTGAGTTTAAAGTCAGTCTGGCTATATAATGAGTTCAAGGCCACCCTGAATTACAGAGTGAGACCCTGTCTAAAAATAAATAAATAAACAAATAAATAAATAAATAAATAAATAAATAAATAAATATTAGAAAGACCTGAGAATATAGCTTATCACTTCAGAGTTCAATCTTCAGTACCAAAACAAACATCAGAAATGGTTAGCAGGCCAGCCTGGGATACATAGTGAGTTCAGGGCCAGGCTGAACTACAAAACAAGACCCTGTCTCAAAAAACTTAAAAAAAAAAAAAAGGATGATTAACAATCACCAAAAGTGTGGGAAAAAAGAGAGCTAATTTCAGACTTGTAGCCTCCAGAAGTTGGAAAGAATAGATTTTTCTTGTTTTAAATCACCACCAACTTTTGGTAATTTGCAACAGCAGCAAAAAAAAAAACAGGCACATTCAATTCAATATGTGCCCTGAATCAATGAATGTACTAACACAGACATGTCATTGTGGGATGGGCAGTTGTAGTCTGGGCTCCTGTGTAGGGTGAGTGATGAACTGCAAACACACACTTAGTAGCAAGGGGCAAGCACCACCTACATTTATTAACAATCATGGAAAATTGTGCTCAGGCCAGCTCTGTGCCAACAAAAGATAAGGCACCAGCGGAAACATGGTGTCAGAGTGACAGAGAAGCAGAAGTCCTGCATACAGGTCATAGCACACAGTAGCAGTTCCAGCCCCCGACTAAACCAGCTTTCTAAATTTCAAGGAGCCACACCCTGATCAGGAGCCTCCTCTCCAATGTCTACGTGTCATTGACAAGATTGATTCAAGGGTGCTGAGTCATCTCAGAGGCCCTCAATGTGTGTACTTGTCCCAGAATTCACTCTGATCTTAATTACATGCATGACATGCAGTGCATATTTATGAATGTATAATGAGGTTTGAAAAGGTTGAGGTTGACTGAAGGTCAGGCTGGGTGACCCAGTATGTGCAACATGCATGTGCTCTCACTAAAGCAGCAGAGGTCTCCTGGGTTTTATGTTCTTCTTCTGTCAGGGCAATGGCGGCCATGGCCATAGGGAGCTGTTAGAATTAAACTGATAGAAGGAAGTGGCTCCTTTAGCTCCATTATTTCTAATAGCACTATAAGTATATGATCAAGTGAATAGGTGGATAAATAAATGTACAAATACATCCATTTAGTTCACAAATGAAACACCTTCTCATGAGGTGGGCAGACAGAATAGGGCAGGCCACAGATACTGGTCCTGCCCATGCTGATTGACCTAGAAAGCAGAAACCGGCATAGTGAGCCCAAAATGGGGGTGGGAGTGTCCTTCCTACCATAGGTGAAATGGCCATGCCTTCTGGTGAGTGCCCAAGGGCATGCCCAGCCAGGCAGAGTACACAGCTCTAGGAAAAAACACATGCCCAGATGCACCCTTTCCAAGGGATCTTCTATCCTCCCAGGGGGCCAACATGCACCTGCTGCTAACAGAAATATCCATCCATGACTACTGAGTTTGTCTTCATTTTGCAATACTGAGGATTGAATCTAGAACCTTCACACCAAGCTACATTCCTAGTCCATTTTTATTTTTTACTTGGAGACAGGGTGTCACTAATTTGATAAGTTTCCCAGGTTGGGTTTGAACTTGCAGTTCTATTGCCTCAGACTCCCAGAGTGCTGGGATGATAGACATGTACCACTGTTCCCTGCTCAGACCTCAGATCCAAAATGCTTGATTCCCTCTCTAGTTGATCCTTTATGATTCCAAATATTTCATCCCAATTTTTCTGACACAAAGAAGTACATGTATTGGGCCAGAGATTTAGCTCAGTGGTTCTGGCGCCTCCTTGCAAATGCAAGGTCCTGAGTTCGATCCCCGGAAACCGCATACAATGCTGGACGTGGAGACTCATGCCCACCAGCAATCAATACCTCATACCAGAGTGCCGGGTGTGGTGGCTCAGGGCTGTAATCCCAGCACTCGGGAGGCAGGGACAGGAGGATTGCTGAGTTCCAGGCTTGCCTGGACACCATAGTGAGCTCAGGGCCAGCCTGAACTACAAAGCAAGACCCTGTCAAAAAAAAAGAAGTGCATGTATTTCAAAGTGTGACCATACCCAGTTATTTTTTCCTATTGGAACATGTTTGCAATGCAGGATCACATTCATTATGGGGAGTTAGTACTTGTATATAACACATTTTAGTTCATTTATTTTTTGTCCTTTTCCCATCTCCTCTCTTCCCTCTGTATTCCCTCACAAATCCCCCCCACTTTGTTTGCAGTACCAGGGATCAAACTCAGGCCCTTGTGCGTCCAAGGTTGGTGCAGTACCACTTGAGCTAAATCCACAGCCCTACAAACCCATTTTTTTGATACAATCTTTCTCCCTTGCTTGCTCTTGCTCTTACTCTGTCAGCTCTGTGCTCCTCATAAGTCAATTTAGTGAAAACAACCTGTTTTTCACTAATATTTATCTCTGATATTAGTTTTTCACTAATATTTATTCACTATGTGTCCTGCCCTTAACCTCCACATGACACATACCCCAGAGCATTGGAAAATGGCTACTATTGGGATTATTAGCCAGGCATGTGTATACCTATAATCTCAGAATTCCGGAGGTTGAGGCAGCAAGATCACCAGTTCAAGGACAGCCTGAACAACAAAGAGAGACCCTGCCTTAAAAAAAAAGAAAAGAAAGGCAAAAACTGGGCATAGGGCCGGAGATTTAGCTCAGTGGTGCCGGCACCTGCCTCGCAAGCGCAAGGTCCTGAGTTCCATCCCCGGTAACCACAATACAATGCTGGGTGTGGTGACTCAGCCTACCAGCAATCAATACTACATACCACAGTGCTGGACGTGGTGGCTCACGCCTGTAATCCCAGCACTCAGGAGGCAGAGGCAGGAGGATTGCTGAGTTCAAGGCTAGCCTGGGCTACACAGTGAGCTCAGGGTCAGCCTGAACTACAAAGCAAGACCATGCGTCAAAAAAAAAAAAAAAAGGCTTTTAAAAAATGATGGCCACCCTATGCTCCTTAGACTTATTCCAAACTTCTGAGCTCAGTTGATCTTCCTGCCTCATCCTCCTTCTGGAGCAATTGAAAGTATACTGTACTTGTGTAAGCCACTGTACTCCATCTGGTTGAAGAGGTTTTATTGTTGGTTTCTTTAGTTATTTTGCTTTGGTTTTTTTTTTTTTTTAAGGGTCTCACTTTGTAGTTTCCCAAGTGCTAGAACTACAGGCCTGAACCCCCATACCTAGTTAAGTGTTTCTTTTCTTTTCCTTTCCATTTTTTTTTTTTTTGAGACAGTGGCTCATGTTGTAGTTCAGGTTGACCCTGAACACACTATGTATCCCCAGCTAGCCTTGAACACATGACAGTCCCCCTGCCTCTGCCTCCTAAATGCTGGGATTGCAGGCAGGAGCCACCACATCGGCATTGTGGTATGTACTACTAGGGATTGAACTTGGGTCCTTGTGCTTGCCAGGCGGATACCAGAACCATGAGCTAAACCCCTAGCCAAGTGTTTCATTTTTCATTTTTTTTTTTTTGAGACAGTGTCTCACATTGTAGATCAGGCTGGCCCTGAGCTCACTATGTAGCCCAGACAAACCTCGAACTCAGCAATCCTTCTATCTGCCTCCAGAGTGCTGGGATTACAGGCGTGAGCCACCATGCCCAGCACTGCGGTAAGTGGTGCTGATTGCTGGTGGGCATGAGTCACCACGCCCAGCATTGTATGTGGTTACCAGGAATCAAACTCAGGACTTGCGCTTGCGAGGCAGGCGCTGGAACCACTGAGCTAAATCTCTGGCCCAAGTGTTTCATTTTTACTGTGAATGTTCCATGTGTCTATGGTCAAAGCAATTAAGCTGGCAAACTATTGCTGGTGGTGGTATGAATTGGTAAAGTCCTGAGGAAAACCACTGAAAGATACATATTAAAGCTTTCACAATATTCCTACCCTTAAATCCCATTAACCTTAACTTTACTTCTTACAAAGGTGCGATATAAAAGAAGTAATCTATTATTATTAAAGCACAATCTAAACTTCTGTGTGTGTGTGTGTGTGTGTGTGTGTGTGTGTGTGTGTGTGTGAGTGATAGAGACCAAACCTGACATTGGCACATGCCAAACAAGGACTCTACTACTGAGCTAACATAAAAAGTATTTCTTTAAACAGACTTAAAATACTAAACCTCATGGTACCAGTCCCCTCATCTAACCTCCCTTCCTGCCTTTACTATAATGTATATTGTATATTCACGTATTTGTAAGCATTTCCTCTGAAAGGGCCTAAGTAGAGGTGTTCCTAGTGCCCTTAAATAATTCCTTACACATAGCAGATATTCAAAACAATGAATTAAACTAGTTGTGGTGCCACTACCTGCTAGACCAGTGGAATTTGCCTGAGCAACAACACAGTGACTTAGCGAAAACTTGTGTCAAAATAAAAATTGTAAAAAGGTTGAGAATGGAGCTTAGCATGAAGGTTCTGCTTTTTTTTTTTTTTAGATAGCATCTCACTATGTAGTTCATAGTTCTCACTATGTAGGTCTTGGACTCACCATGTAGCCCAGGCTGACCCAAACTCCTAGCAATCCTCCTGCCTCAGCTTCTGGAAACAAATTCTTTATAACTGGAAAAATTAAAATATTCTGCAGGTAGGGCTGGTGATGCATGCCTGGAATCCTAGAACTCATGAGGCTGAGATAAGTGGATTACTATGACTTTGGTGACTCCACTGAGAATGAGTGGTAGAAGATGGTTCGTCCAAGTGACTGGCAGTGACTATTGCTGGCTTGGGCAGGGAGATGTAGCCAAATGATACCTGGCCACTGGGCACAGAAAGCATCATGACAAGGAAAACAAAATCCACTGTGCAAACCTGTAGCCTGAGCTACATGCTGAGGTCAAGGGCAACCTGAACTACACAGCAAAGCCCTGTCTCAAAAAAAGAAAAGAAAAACCTGACACAAATTGATAACAATTAAATATATGTTGTCAATCTTTTGATCGACTATTGGATAATTGTTCAACATATAGTTGTAAAATCTATGTCAACTCAGCAAGTAGATATACTGTAAAGGAAGAAATCAAACTATACAGATTGTTCAAACACTGGCCTCAATGAACCACACCTGATGTTACTAGATTTTTGTGAAGCCCCTGCCATGTTTTCTCTGGACTCAACCTTGAGACTTGTTTGGATAGCAGGACACAAGCAAAGATGCTGCCACAGCAACTTGCAAAGTGTTTGCACAGTGGATTCTGACCTCCTTCTCATGATGCTTTTCAAATACAGCTGCCAGGTCTCATCCTGAAGCGACACCTTCCATGCCCAAGCCAGCAGTCACTGCCAGCCGCATGAATGAGCCATCCCACTTTTCAGCCTTGGCAGAGTCACCAAAGACGGCAGGCCTGAGAGACCCTGTCTGATAATAGCAAGAGAAATGAGTGTCCAGTTGAGTGAAGTCCAAACGGATGACTCAGAGTGGTGAGCAAGAAAAAGGCTTGTGGTTTTAAGCAGTAAGCTTGAAAGTAGTCTGAAAAAATTTTTACCTTGTAAAATAAGCATGTGGCTAGGCATGGTGGTGCATGCTTGTAATCCCAGCTACCAGAAGACTGAGTCAGGACTGTCACAAGATCGAGGGCAACCTGGACAATTTAGTGAGACCTTGTCTTAAAAATTTTGGAGTGCGGGCCGGAGAGTTAGCTCAGTGGCGCTGGCGCCTGCCTCGCAAGCGCAAGGTCCTGAGTTTGATCCCCGGTAACCACATATAATGCTGGGCGTGGAGACTCACGCCCACCAACAATCAACGCCGCATACCACAATGCCGGGCATGGTGGCTCATGCCTGTAATCCCAGCACTCGGGAGGCAAAGACAAGAGGATTGCTGAGTTCACAGCAGCTTGCCTGGGCTCCATAGTGAGCTCAGGGCCAGCCTGAACTACAAAGCGAGACCCTGTCTCAAAAAAAAAAAAAAAAAAATTTGGAGTGGCTGGAGATTTAGCTCAGTGGTTCCAGGAACTGCCTGGCAAATGCAAGGTCTCTGGTTCAATCCCTAGTAACCACACACAACAGTATGGAGTGGGGTAACTCATGCCCACCAGCAATCAGTACCACATACAACAATGCCAGGGATGGTGGCTCACAATGTAATCCCAGCACTTGGGAGGCAGAGGCAGGAGGATTGCTGAGTTTGAGGCCTGCCTGGGCTACATAGTGAGCTCAGAGCTACCCTAAACTACAAAGCAAGACCCTGTCTCCAAAAAACAAACAAAAAACAAAACCCGTACTATAGCCAGGCATTGTACCACATGCCTATAAACCCAACACCTTGGGAAGATGAGACAGGAAAATCACAGGTTTGAGCCCAGCCTGGGCAACTAAGTAATTTAGTGAGATCCTGCCCCTAAATAAAAATAATTAAAAAGGGCAAGGGACTCAATTAGCTTGGTGTGAAGACCCTGAATTCAATCTCTGATACTACCACAAAAAAAAAAAAGGAAGGAATAAAAGGTAACAGTGATGCAATCTGATCTTACTATCATTTAAATAGCCATGAATGTCAGGACAGAGCTCTGAAGCACACCCTTCTCTAAGAAATCAGACTTAAGCCGTCGCCCCTGCCCCTCACCATCTCCCATGTGTCCCACCAGGACCCTGAACTCTGCATTTTCAGCCAAGCCTATAACCAAAGTTGTTCTCAATTTTCTAAACTCCTTCCCTGCCTCCTTCACGAGGTTCACAGCCCTGTGACTTCTGTTTTACAAATGAGACAACTCAAAGGGAGTGAACAACAGGCGGCACACTATCTGACACTTTCTGGCAGAAGACCTTTAAATCAGCACTTCACGTCTGTATTATTTCTAGTGCAATAAATATAATTTTTTTTTTTGAGACAGGGTCTCGCTTTGTAGTTCAGGCTGGCCCTGAGCTCACTTTGTAGCTCAGGCAAGCCTCGAACTCAGCAATCCTCCTGCCTCTGCCTCCAGAGTGCTGGGATGACAGGCATGAGCCACCGCACCCAGCATTGTGGTATGTGGTATTGATTGCTGGTGGGAGTGAGTCACCACGCCCAGCATTGTATGTGGTTACCGGGATTGAACTCAGGACCTTGTGCTTGCGAGGCAGGCGCCAGAACCACTGAGCTAAATCTCAGGCCCAATAAATACAGTTTTAAAAAATAGAATAAATCATTACTTCCTTCTCAGTCTCCATGTACATTCACTCTTCCTCCAGGGCCCAGTTTCCTGGTTCAGGCTGGGATTCCACAGCAGAATCTTGAGAGAGCCCTCTCATTGGAAAGGTGTTTGCAGAATGCCTTCCTGGTGGCTCTTTTACACTAACCCTGGATGCCCTGGGACTGACTCATGACTGTCTTGCTCTGCGAGGCTCCATCAGGCCACAGCCTTTGCTACAAAGCCTAGGCTGGCTTGCAATCTGTCTCCTCTCCTGACCCTGCTCCAGCATGATATTCTGCATGGTTATTTCAGGTTTCTCCCAGGACTGTCCAATTCAGCACTGCCATCTTTACTTTTTTGCTTCCTTGCATGAGCAGATATTTGTTACTAATTTCTCAACTCTTTGTCCTTGGGTGCTTTCTTGAACCTTCGTTTTGCGGAGCTCCTCCCTTGGCTCCAGGGTCCTGGTAATTACCCCTTCTACTTCAATTATGTGACTTATTTTTTTCCACTTCCTCTTTCCTTCCATTGTTATGCAGAGGGGAGGGGAACCTGCTGAATGTAAGAAGGAGAATTGGATTCGGGAGCAGGATATCACAGTGCTTTTCCTGGTTCTTCCTCTCCCAGTGAAATCCCACTTACAAAAAAAAGCCCCACAGCCAGTCCCCATCTTCCCACCTGCAGAAGAGCGGCAGAGCCAGCGGAAAGGCCTTGGCACTGATTGGAAGGTGAGGGGGAATGCAAAGGCGATGGCATCTTGTTACCACTCAGTCAGGTGAACTGAAAGCTCTTAACATTACAAAATCACTAACGAATCACTAACCACAGATTATAAATAGGAAGAGAAACAGGAGGGTTAGAAAAACAGTTTGGTTCAGGAAAATCAATGTGAGAAAGTTAATATAAAATCTTTATCCTGGAACTGTTCTCTTAAATCATGGTTTTTGTCCTTTTAAGGGGACAGATTATATTTGCCCATGAAAATCTGATAAAGGAATAGACTCCCATCACCAGGAAAATGCATATGAGCATAAACCAGACCTTAGGGGCTCACTAGCGCCTTGAAGCACAGGACACACGGACTGTCAGTAAGGGTGTAGGAAGCCAAGAGTTACAGGCAGGCCTTTCCTGCCTGTAAATCCATCTAAGGTCCAGGGCAGTTGGGAGAAAGCATTTATTTGTTCGTTCATTCAACAAGCAACTCTTTGAGAAACTTCCAAGTGTCAAGCCCCATGCTGGGCCACATTGTGAAGCAGGAGGAGGTGAATCAGACTCAGCGCCTGTTCCCGGGAAGCTCAGGATCTGGTGGGGGAGACCGAGATAGGGCAGACAATGAGTGTCCAGTGATGGAAGAGGTAGGAGGAACTGTGGGAGCCTGGGGGCGGGGCAGCCCTGCTTCCCACAGTTCCCCTTTCCCACAGCACTCAGTTCCTCTATCCAACTACAAAGCCAAGTCAGTCAGAAATTTTTTTTTTTTTTTTTTTTTTTTGAGACAGGGTCTCGCTTTGTAGTTCAGGCTGGCCCTGAGCTCACTACTTGTAACCCAGGCAAGCCTTGAACTCAGCAGTCCACCTGTCTCTGCCTCCCGAGTGCTGGCATTACAGACTTGAGCCACCACGCCTGGGAGTCAGAAAAATTTTTGAAGTATTCCCCGAGGGACTATTCTGAACTGCTGGGTCAGAGCTTCCAGTACCCCAGCCCCACCCGACTATCCCAAGTCCTGTGGGATGCAGCCCCCAAGTATCTGAGCTCTTATTGCCCAATCACAGCAGCCCCCCTCCCAGGCCATCTTCTGAATAATTTACCAGTCCCTCTGTACCTCTTCCTTTCTTGGCTTTAGCCCTGTGTCTTTGGTAACTGAGCTACAGAGAAACAAGGATTAACACGAATTAGTTTTACAGAGAGTCCTGGTGTGCACTGCTCATAGGGCTGAGCAGGGTTTCCATGAGCCTCTTCCCTGATGTCTCACCTTGCTGGCTTCAGTCACCAGGCCTAAATTGGCTGTACTTATCCAGCAGGTTTCCTGTGGCATCTCTGCTCCCTGAGTGCCCCCTCTGAAGGCTCCTGCTGCTCGTTCTGTCTGGTTGAACTCAGTTCTTCTCCCCCTCCCCCCAGAACTGAACCTAGAGCCTTCACATAAATACATCCCCAGCATGATTTATTTATTTATTTATTTGTTTGTTTGTATTTACATAAAAGTTCTTGCTAAATTGTTAAATTACTCGGGCTGGGTTTGAATTTTCCATCCACCTGCCTCAGGCTCCTGAGTAACCTGGATTACTGGGTGTGACACTGGTCCACTGGTTTTACTTGATCTTGCCTTTGTTTACACATTCTCAGAGGAAATCTTCCCACAGGACACACATAAAGATGACTTTGATTGGTTCAGTTTCGGTGATCTAACCAGTCTGTGAACCAATCATCAGTGTGGCCAGGGAGACGGAGATTTTAGATCGGCCAGCCTGAGCCACCTACATCTTTGTGGGGCTGGGACAGGGCAGTAGTCCCAACGCCCATGTGAGGCAGAGAATGGCAGCTTCAAAGGAGAAAGCAGGGAGGAAACAACAGAACCTCAGACTCCTATTACAGAAGAGGTGCCTACACATTCCCAGCTCTCTCTATTTACAAATGTTGCTCAAATCCTATGTGGCCAACTACTACTTGGCCTTTAGGTCTCGGTTTAAAAACTAGCTATTCCTAGCCGGGCGTGATGGCTCACACCTGTAATCCCAGCATGGTGGAGGCAGAGACATGAGGATTGCTGAGTTCGAGGCTTGCCTGGGCTACATAGTGAGCTCAGGGCCAGCCTGAACTACAAAGCGAGACCCTGTCTCAAAAAAAAAAAAAAAAAAAAAGCTATTCCCAGATGCTTCCCCTGACCCTACACATGGATTACACCTAGATCAGACTGCTAAATGAAACAAATCACACACAGGTTAAGTATCATATAGTTTCTCTTTATTTCTGTTTTTTGGAGATAAGGTTTCACTGTATAGCCTAAGTTGGCCTAGAACTTGCAGTGATCCACCTGCTTCCTCTGCCTCAGGCATGTGCCACCCCCAGCCTGACTACATGGCTTCTCTTATATGAGAAGACCGAAGTAAAGAACAACATAAAGGTTAGATGATATAAAACAAGGAGATAGACCTTTTGCAGATGGGAAGGGGATCTAGGAATAGAGAGAAAAGGATGGGCAGAGGGAGGAGGGCAATAAAAAGAACTAAAATGTAATATGCATATGTGCCAATTCACTACAATGAATGTTTTCATTATATATCATGAACATGCTAATAAAAAATACAAATAAGGGCTGGGGATTTAGCTTACTGGTTCTGGCACCTGCCTTGCAAGTGCAAGGTTCTGAGTTCAATCTCTGGTACCAAAAATACCCAAATAGAACTGGGCATCATGGCATGTTTGAAGGCTGAGGCAGATGAACCACTGTGAGTTTAAGATTATATAGTAAATTCAAGGTCAGCCTGAACTACATAGCAAGATCCTATTTCACAGCTCTCTCTCTCTCTCATACACACACACACACACACACACACAAATTACACTTACTGATGCTCTTATCGCATTATTGTAATTAAACTAGTTTTTATTAAATTTTTAATTTAATTTAGATTAATTTAATGTTATTTAAAAATCTTTCTCCCTCTTTAGGCTGTAAACTCCATAAGGACAAAGATCCCCATAGCTCTGATCTCATTTTCAATCCTTGCTACCTGCCACCTCCTACCTCTCTCATATGAGGTAGGTTCCCAGCCCTCTTAGGAAGCAAAAGGTGAGGGAGCTATGGCTGGGATAAATAAAGAAGCTGGAATTTATATTCAAGATGTTTGAGAGCCTGTCTCAGCAGTTTCTGCATGTGTGTTTGGCCTGTGTTCTGATTTTGTTTTGCAGTATTCAATTGGTGTTTCCATGACTTTCTTTAGAATGTTTTGGAGTGCATGTTTGTCTCATGACAATAAAAGCAGCTAAATGAGTAGAATAATACAAACTTGGATACATGTACAGAAATTTTAGTTTTAAGTTTCATGGTGGTGAAATTAACCTCGTAGGTTGTAAATAAAATTCAAATAAATTTTATTTTATTTTATTTGTGGTACTAGAATTGAATTAGTGTCTTTACACTGAGCTACATTCCCAGCCTTTTTTTTTTTTTTTTGAGATAGGGTCTTGCTTTGTAGTTCAGGCTGGCCTTGAGCTTACTATGTAGCCCAGGCAAGCCTCCAATACAGCAATCCTCTTGTCTCTGCCTCCCGAGTGCTGGAATTACAAATGTAAACCACCACGCCCAGCACTGTGGTATGTGGTATTGATTACTGGTAGGTGTGAGTCATCACGCCCAGCATTGTATGTGGTTCCTGGGATCAATCTCAGGACCTTGCGCTTGCGAGGCAGGTGCCAGAACCAATAAGCTGGAACCACTGAGCTAAATCTCTGGCCCTCCTGCCTTTTCTTATTTTTTATTTTGAGACAAGGTTTTGCCAAGTCACTGAATGGCTAGACTGGGTTTGAACTGACCATCCTCCTACCTCCAGGCCCACTTTGTATTTTGTTTTAAATTTTTTATTTAAGGGCCAGGGGCTTAGCTCAGTGGTTCCAGCACCTGTCTTGCAAATCCAAGGTCACAAGTCTGATCTCAAGTTCAAAGGAAAAAAAAATCCATTTAAACTGAGCATTGGTGGCACACACCTGTAATCCCAGAATCCCAGTACTCAGGAGACTGAGGCAGGAGAATAGCTGTGAGTCCAGCCTGGGCTAGGGTGAGGCCAGCCTAAATTACATAACCAGACACCCCATCTCAAAACAAACAAAATAATTCCACTTCAATCAGGCTTGATGACACACACCTATAAGTCTAGCATGTAGGAGGGGGAAGCATGAAGATCACATAAATCTGAAGCCAGCCTAGGCTACACAATGAGTTCAAGACCAGCCTGAGCAAAAGTGGAATTTTGTCTCAAAAAACAAACAGAAGCTGGGTGTGGGGGCTCACATTTGTAATCCCAGCACTCAGGAGGCAGAGGCAAGAGGATTGCTGAGTTCAAGGCTTGCCTGGGCTACACAGTGAGCTCAGGGCCAGCCTGAACTACAAAGCGAGACTCTGTCTCAAAAAGAAAACAAAACAGCCAGGCGTGGTGGCTCACGCCTGTCATCCCAGCACTCGGGAGGCAGAGACAGGAGGATTGCTGAGTTCGAGGCTTGCCTGGGCTACATAGTGAGCTCAGGGCCAGCCTGAACTACAAAGCGAGACTGTCTCAAAAAGAAAACAAAACAGCCAGGCGTGGTGGCTCACGCCTGTCATCCCAGCACTCGGGAGGCAGAGACAGGAGGATTGCTGAGTTTGAGGCTTGTCTGAGCTACATAGTGAGCTCAGGGCCAGCCTGAGCTACAAAGCAAGACCTTGTCTCAAAAAAAACAAAACAAAACAAAACAGGGCCGGAGGGTTAGCTCAGAGGTTCCGGTGCCTGCCTCGCACGCGCAAGGTCCTGAGTTCGATCCCCAGAAACTACATACAATGCTGGACATGGAGACTCACGCCCACCAGCAATCAATACCACATAGCACAGTGCCAGGTGTGGTGGCTCACGCCTGTAATCCCAACACTTGGGAGGCAGAGACAGGAGGATTGCTGAGTTTGAGGCTTGTCTGGGCTACATAGTGAGCTCAGGGCCAGCCTGAGCTACAAAGCAAGAACCGGTCTCAAAAAAAAGAAAACAAAACAAAAACACAGAAGAACCATATAAAATACAATAAAAGGACCGGGGATATAGCTCAGTGACGCCACACCTGCCTGGCAAGTACAAGGTCTTAAATTTGATCCCCAGTACCACCAAAAGGAAAAAAAGGAAAAGAAAAACACCAATATAAAATAGAAACAGAGTAAACCGTATCAGAGAACATCACATGGAACACACAGTAAGCTTTGAGGGAAGGTGTTGAAGATAGAGCCCAGGCCTGCAGGGCTACACTGCCAACACTTTTTAAATTTTGAATCAGTGTCTGGCTAAATTTCTCAGGCTGGTCTTGAGTCTGTGATCCTCCTGCTGTAGCCTCAGTCTGAGTCCCTGGGACTACCAAATTGTATTGCTCTGCCCTTTTTTTTTAAGGCAGCCTCACCTTAAATTCACTTTGTAGCCCAAACTGGCCTCAAAGTTATGGGGTCTTTCTGCCCCAGCCTTCTGAATTCTAGGCATGCATGACCATACATCGCTATGACTAGCTTTTTTGCATAAATTTTTATTTCAGCATACAGTATTACAAACACATCATTATGTACTGAGTGTAAAATGCATTTCTTGGAAGGGGATGTAAGTAATAAAAGGTTTACAAAGGGTGCATTAAGCTGTGTGTGGACAGAAGCCTGGGAAGACACATTGTAACACCTGGGAAGTTCATTTTGAGGACCCCATGGAAGTGGAGACAATATCAGGATGCTGTTGTGTGTGAACCTTGGGTTTCTGTGCTTTGGTTGGCTTGTGCTACATCCTCAAGGACATTTCATCATGTATGGATCAGGTGTGTTTTTCTCTGTTTTCTTCCCTTCAAATAATAGATGACATAATGGTTTTCAGAGTTGAGTATAGAATTTTTTTTTGGCTGCCATGTGCAATTATGCCATGAATTCATATTCCTAGACAGCAATGAATGAAACAAAATCCTGGGAGAGGGTAGAAGAAACAGGGGACGTGGGCTTGAACACATGACATGTAAATTCCTAGCTGAGTACTGGCTATGTGGATTCAAGTGAAGGAACTCAGTGAGGATCTATTGAAGATTTACTCAGAGCAAGGCTCTGTGTCAACTGAGGAGGCATAAAAATAAACACTGCATCTATTCTGTGTCCTCAAAGAGACTGCAACGTGGCAGGAGATGCAAGCACATTCATAAATAGCCAAAATATACTCCCTAGGGAAAAAATGGAGTTTGTTAATGATAAAGTCATTTATATTTTCTTTTTTTTTGAGACAGGGTCTCACTATGTAGTACAAGATGGTCTGGCACTCACTATGTAGCTCAGGTTGACATCAAACTCACAGCAATCCTCCTGCCTCAGCCTGCTTAGTGCTCAGATTACAGGCATGAGCCACCATGCCTGGCTCCTTTATATGTTTTTTTGTTTGTTTGTTTTTGTTTTTTGAGATGGGATCTCACTTTGTAGTTCAGGCTGGCCCCAAGCTCACTATGTAGCCCAGGCAAGCCTCATACTCAGCAATCCTCTTGCCTCTACCACCCCAGTGCTGGGATTACAGGCGCGAGCCACCATGCCTGGCTCCTCTTTTTTTTTTTGGAGACAGGGTCTTGCTTTGTAGTTCAGGCTGGCCCTGAGCTCATTATGGTGCCCAGGCAAGCCGCCGCCAACTCAGCAATCCTCCTGTCTCTGCCTCCCGAGTGCTGGGATGACAGGCGTGAGCCACCACATCCGGCATTGTGGTATGCGGTGTTGATTGTTGGTGGGTGTGTCTCCACACCCAGCATTATATGTGGTTACCGGGGATTGAACTCAGGACCTTGCGCTTGCGAGGCAGGCGCCGGAACCACTGAGCTAACCCTCCGGCCCTCCTCTTTTTTTTTTTAAATAGGGTCTCACCACATAGTTCAGGCTGGCATTGAACTCTTAGTGACCCTCCTGCCTCAGCCTCCCAAATGCTGGGATCACAAATAATTATATGCATTACTATGCCTGTTTTCTTCCTTCTATAACAGGAATTTATTTTTTATTTTTTATTTTTGCTTTTTGGAGACAGGATACAGGAATTTTTGTGAGATAGGAGTTAAAATTATTTCAGATGGTAAGGACAGCAGCTCCAAAATGGTCTCTAGGGAGTCAGCACTCTGCAGGGATCTTATAAATACATCTATCAGAGCCACCAGGCATGGTGATGCATGCCAGCACTGAGGAGGAGAAATAGGAGTATTGCTATGAGTTCAAGTCCAGGTTGGATTACATAGTGAGACCTTTTCTGAAGAGAGAGAGAGAGAGAGAGAGAGAGAGAGAGAGAGAGAGAGAGAGAGAGAGAGAGAGAGAGAGACAAGCAGACAGAAGACAGAAAAGAAACATCTGCCAGGGGACTGTCTGCGACCTGCCCAGGTGATGATTAGGCAGGGCACTGGTTCAAGGATACCTGGCCCCTGCCTGAGCATTGTGTGAACACTGCACAGTTGGGTTCAAGGCCAGCCTGAACAACATAATGAGACCTTGTCTCAAAAAAGAAGTTTCTTGGCTTTGTACAGCCTACCTACCTGATGCTCCACCCATCATTGATAAATGTATTGATTTGTGACTTTTCTTCTGTGACTATAAAAATTTACATGATCTTTCCAATGGATCATACCAATCCAGGTAACTGAAATGGATGTTTCCCAGCTGTGGTCATTCACATTTGGCTCACAGTAGAATGTTTTTAAGAGTTTCCTTTGAAATAGTTTTTTTGTTTGTTTGTTTGCTTTTTTTTTAGTTTTTTTGAGATGATGGGATTATGGGTATGAGCCACCATGCCCAGCCTTGTGGTATGTGGTACTTACTGGGAATCAAACTCAGGACCTTGCACTTGCCAGGCAGATACCAGAACCACTATGCTAAATCTCTGGGCCCAAAATACTTATTTTTTTAATACTTAGTTTATTATTATAGTTCTCACTCCTTAGCTTTTTTTTTTTTTTTGAGACAGGGTCTCACTTTGTAGTTCAGGCTGGCCCTGAGCTCACTATGGAACCCAGGCAAGCCTCGAACTCGGCAATCCTCCTGCCTCTGCCTCCTGAGTGCTGGGATTACAGGCGTGAGCCACCACGCCCGGCACTGTGGTATGTGGTATTGATTGCTGGTGGGCGTGAGTCTCCACGTCCAGCATTGGTTGTGGTTACTGGGGATTGAACTCAGGACCTTGCGCTTACGAGGCAGGCACCAGAACCACTGAGCTAACCCTCCAGCCCATCACTCCTTAGCTTTTGTGTGTGCATTTGTGTAGTACCAGGGATTGAACTCAGGATCTCGTGCTTGTGCTTGTCAGGTAGGCATGGTACCACTGAGCTACAAACTTCCTTGGCCCAAATTTTTGAAATATTTTAGCATTTTTCTCCTTAGTTTATGTGTTACAGAGTTTCTCACACTTAAGTCTACATAGGTAGGATAGGCTATATTTATTGTGGTTTCACATAAATTCTTTTTTGTTTTATTTTGTTTTGTTTTGTTTTTCTGTTTTTTGAGACAGAGTCTTGCTTTGGGTGGAGCATCAGGTAGGTAGGCTGTACAAAGCCAAGAAACTTCTTCTTTGAGACAAGGTCTCATTATGTTGTTCAGGCTGGCCTTGAACCCAACTGTGCAGTGTTCACACAGTGCTCAGGCAGGGGCCAGGTATCCTTGAACCAGTGCCCTGCCTAATCATCACCTGGGCAGGTCGCAGACAGTCCCCTGGCAGATGTTTCTCTTTTCTTTTCCTTTCCTTTCCTTTCTTTTCTTTTCTTTTCTTTGTAGTTCAGGATGGCCCTGAACTCACTATGTAGCCCAAGCAAGCCTGGAACTCAGCAATCCTCCTGCCTCTGTCTCCCAAGTGCTGGGATTACAAGCATAAGCCACACACCCAACACACATCTTAATTTCAGTGACTTAATGTAGCATCTACAAAAATAATAATAGTGATGATGATGTACTGTCAAAGGATAAATTTACGACCCCCAGAACTGCAAAATAAATAAATCAGTAATTACAACAATTGAGTGGGGATTTAGCTCAGTAGTTCTGGTGTCTGCCTTACGTGTCCAAGGTTCCAAATTTGATTCCCAGTAACCACATTTCATAATGCTGAGCATGGTGACTCACGCCCACCAGCAATCAGTACTACACACCAAAATGCTGTGTGTAGTGGCTTACACCTATAATCCCAGCACTTGGGAGGCAGAAGCAGGAGGATTGCTGTGAGTTCAAGGCTTGTCTCGGCTACATAGTGAGTTCAGGGCCATCCTGAACTACAAAGTGATACCCTGTCTCAAAAATAAATAAATAAATAAATAATAAAAATTTATACTTGATCTTAATCAAAAGGCTGAGAAGCAATTAACAATTTAATTTAATTATTTTAGTTCGCTTTATTTTTATTCTAGAATTGGGAAATACTTCACTCCGTAAAATAAAGGAAGTGTTCCAAAGGGCTGAGCCAGAAGAAGTTGGTTTTCTGGACAGAGAAAGACTGCAGAAAGCAGAAACAAAAGAATAAAATCAATTATAAGGGATGCTACTCATAAATTATTGTTCTCCCTCAGAGGAGAAAACCCTCCCAGATCTTTTATTTTTGTTTTGTTTTGTTGGTACCAGGATCAAACTCAGGACCTCATGCTTCTGCTCTGCAACTGATCTAAATCCCTGGCCTTTTCTTGTTTTTTTTTTTTTTTTTTTTTTTGAGACAGGGTCTCGCTATGTAGTTTAGGCTGGCACTGAGCTCACTATGTAGCCCAGACAAGCCTGGAACTCAGCAATCCTCCTGTCTCTACCTCCCGAGTGCTGGGATTACAGGCGTGAGCCACCACACCCGGCACTGTGGTATGTGGTATTGATTGCTGGTGGGTGTGAGTCATCACGCCCAGCATTGTATGTGGTTACAGGGATTGAACTCAGGACCTTGCACTTGCAAGGCAGGCGCCGGAACCACTGAGCTAAATTTCCAGCCCCATGTCTCAGCCTTTTGACTGGTGGGATCACAGGCATGTGCCACCACACCCAGCCCGAAATCTTTTCTCATATTTAGTGTTGTAAAGCCAGAAATCAAGGCTGAAGTTAATTACAAGAACACTAACTTACCAGCCTGAGGATGGAGAGGCTTGGGTGTAGACTAGTAAAGCAACATTTCAACCGGCTGGGGGTAGAGAAGGCATAGATAGAGAGAGAAAAAGAAATGATAGTGGTGCCAGGCGTGGTGGCTCACGCCTGTAATCCCAGCACTCAGGAGGCAGAGGCAGGAGGATTGCTGAGTTCGAGGCTTGCCTGGGCTACATAGTGAGCTCAGAGCCAGCTTGAACTACAAAGCGAGACCCTGTCTCAAAAAAAAAAAAAATGATAGTGAAAAACATAGTCTTAAAAAGGGTAGGAATGTTCTTGTTTTATTTTAGAACACATTTCCCCTGAACTCAGGTATCACTCCCTTGCCATTTACTTTATGGTTCAGTGTTTCCCGATAGGGTGGCTGGTAGGTGAGTCACTCAGTTTGGAAGTTAGACTATAATGTATTGGACCCTTACTGGGGCCATCTAGACTCAACCAGTTTTCCTTAGCCTAGCCAAGGGGAATTTCAGTTTTCTTTTTTGTGTTTTGTTTTTGGTGCCAAGGATGGAACCCAGGGCCTTCCATATGCCAGAAGAGCACTCTGCCAGTGAACTATGTCCCCAGCAACAAGCCCACCTCTTTAAATTTTGAAACAGGGTCTCATTAAATCACCCAGGCTAGACTAAAATTTCAATCTTCTTGCTCTCATTTCTATAATAGCTGAGATTCCAAGCATGTACTACCAGGCCTGGCTGTAACTTTTGTCCTTTAGGCATTCTGTCTTCAAAACAAGATCAGAACTCGGGGATTGGCTTAATGCCTTGCAGTCCCTGCTTTGATCTCAGCACTGCAAACAAGTGAACTACAACAAAAAACAGAATTAGGGCAGGGC
>PVIC010035425.1:0-18914 GCA_004025085.1 Thryonomys swinderianus | reverse complement strand
TTGACACTCAGCAGGTGCTTAGCCGGACCAGGCCTGAAGATGAGCTGCTTGAGCTCAGTGTGCCCCCTGACACCTCTGCACTGCTGTCTCTTTGCCCTCCATATCAAATGGAGTTAATAAACAGAGGGAAACTGCACAGGAAATTCTCACGGGAGGCTTCTCCAAGATCCGTTAAGAAAGCTTTCCCTTGTTTACAGCGGAGTGCATCCTAGATGCGACTCCATGCCAACAGCATTTGCTCTGTGTGGTTTATTTTAACCAAGAAGGGAAATTAGTGGCAAAAGAATATTTTGATAATGAATGGAAAGTTAGGCAGAACATTTTTGAGGGGGGAAATGTAAATAAACTGTTTTTTTTTTTTTTTCAATCATAGCTGTCTCAAAGGACAATAGAGGAGAGATACTTGGGGTGCCAGGAGTGTACTACAAACTTCTATTTCTCCCATGCACACATTGTGAGTGTGTGTGTGTGTGTGTGTGTATGTGTGTGTGTGTGTGTGTGAGAGAGAGAGACAGAGACAGAGACAGAGAGACAGAGACTGAGAGGGAATGTGTCTTTCTAAAGCAATCCTAGTTAATGGAAAGACTTTTAAATATTTGGAAATGGATCTCAGAACTTTACAGACCACAACGGTATCTATTTCAAAACAACCTGGTAGTATTTGGTGTCCACTTTAGCCTGGTAAATTTCCATTGTGGGCAGCACTGTGCAGCATTCTCATTCCAGCCCAACTCGCTCCAAGTGGCATGATTTGATTAAGCATTTCTTCACTTCTAATTGCATGCCAAGGCTCCAGAGCATCGTTCGTTGGGTGGCCCCATGTGGGCTGGAGAGAGAATGGGAAGACATGTGAATCTATAAAAGTTTGTGCCTGGCCTTGTCGTTCAGTGTAACTCTCTCCAGGGCCTGGCAGGCTTTTCCTTATTATGAACAGGTCTGGCTTTGCTGATGGTGTTTTTTTTTATGTTCTGAGTCAAGGAGCATCCAGGGGAGAAAGCCTGTATCTGCGGAGCGCTCGGCCTCAGTGAGCGCTGAGAGGTGTTAGATTGCACTTGGCCGAACTCCACCCACCACCTGGGAAATTATATCCCTGAGCTGCCCACTTCCAAACCATTACCACAGCACTGTAGAAAATGTTCAACTTCTAAGCACAGTCCAGTCCTCTGTAAAACAAGACAGCAGCACGACCTCATTTCTGGGGTTTAGAGGGAATTAAAAATGTTTCATGTCAAGTCCTGTAAGGTGGTACAACTCTATAAATGCTACTTGCAGGTAACCCATGGTTTGTCAGAGTTTCCATCACTCCCATCCTCCTTCAAAGAGTTGCTGTGTTGGTCAGACATCAGCCCTGCTCCCTTGCAGCCGAGTGCCCAGGGAAGGGCTTCAGGGAGCAGCTGAAGGGACCCAAGTATCCTCCGTTCCTTGGGTTCAGAGATTTCCTCAAGATGAGCAGTCTCGGGGACACAGGATGGCCAATGAGACATGTAAGAAACAGTAAGCAGAGGGAAGGTCTTCTCTCCAGAGAAGGCCATAGGAAGAGTCTCCCTCATCCTTTAGGACATGCTTTCTCAAGCTGATGCTGCCACTGGGAAACCACGCAAACAATGCGCCCTACACCACACAAGACAGAGGAGAGCAAAAGAGACAATTTCACTGGGCCAGCCCTCGAGCGAACCCCAAAGCCTGCTTTCTGAGTTTCTCCTTAGTTCCCAAAAGGAGTATCCCATGTTGTTGGAAGTTTCGAAACAGGGAGATACTGTAGAATAAACGCATTCAAATCTTCTGTGGATGGAGATCTTTGCCTCCTTACTAATAAGCTGTCCCTAACTAGTGGGCCGTCCCGCACCCACTGATCCACAGCCTCCCCTGGAGCCGTCCCTTCCCACCCGGGACTGAGCCCACCCTTCCCCACCAACCAGAGGCTGAAAGGCAAGACGAGAGGCCTTCCTAGTCTTTGCCAAAGACTGGTCGGGGAACCTCGAGGAATGACAAGGAAAACCTCAGCTGATGAAGGAAGACAGGCTCAGTAGAGGAGGGTGAAAGGAAGCTTACAAAAGAGAAATGGTGCTGCACATTTTGAGATACTATTCCTAAACTTGGGGTACCAAGAAGTGGAGGGCATTGGGTGGCTTTCTACCCTCAGCACAAGGAGGCTGTGGCTACGGCAACACATACTCAAACCCTAACCAGCATCATAGATGACAATATATTCTCTCACATCATACACATTCCCCGGTGTGGAGCTCAGGGGTCAGCTGAATAACGACTCACGGATATCAGCAAGAACTCAGTTCTTTCCATCTCTGGTTTGGTGTAGGCCTCATGTTTTGTCCGGTGTTGAGACAGCTACAGGAATGCTAAGCATTTTCACAATAATCCCTACCGCGAAAATAGCTGAATCTGCATCTGTTTATGTTGACAAAGATGGATAGATTTGAAGGAGGACAAAATTCAAGGTCCCAATATCCAAGCAACGTGTGAGTCAAAAGTGACAGCCTCTAGACAGTCTCCTTGCCTAGTAATCCACTCTAGCGGCCTCCTTGGCACTGGAACAACTACGCTGCTCACCCAGGGAGTCTCGGTGAGCTTCTGTCCTAAGTCACTTAGGCAAGTGGCCAAGTTGCGGGGAATCCTGTAACCAGAGCTTTAGAAGCAAGTCCGGACACAGTCAGGCGAGCCTTGCCCATCTCCAGCAGACTCTAGGGACTCACACAGTCCCTTAAGAGACACTGACTCCCCGTATCACTCAGCCTCCGGGTGCTACGACTTGAGGCTGTCCTCCCTCGGGAGCGGACGCCCACAGCAGTCCTGGAGTCAGCTCTCGGGGGGAAGCAGCAAGGTAGACCCGACTGTGCGGCCGGTCTGCTCCAAAAGTTATCAAGAACGGTGCAGGGGAAGTGAAAAATATTTGCAACTTTTATGATAAACTTTGCTGTCTTTGATCATCAGTTTTATGGATGAATGTTTAAAAGACAAATGTACTCATAAAGCTTTGCTAAAATTTACATGAAACCGATGGCATTTAAAGCATATAAAATCCTACCACTGGAGAGTAATGCCACTAAAGGTAAATTTGAATGACTTCTTTCTCTCTCTCTCTCTCTTTCTCTCTCACTTATTTCTTTAGAAAATGATGAGGAAATATCACTTTATGGAAATGGCCTTGAGTCTGTCATGCACTACTGAAGATAATACAAATTCATGCAATTTATCTAGGGGCTAGTCTGGCAAAATAGAGCAAAAAGACAAAAATGTGTATAAGTTTTGACCTGGTGATTTCACATCCAAGAACTGAATAAGAACAGCAGGATTGCCCAAGGTGGTTGGTACTGTATGCTAAAATATGTCCAACCTAGTGTTGCTTTTAATACTAAAATGTTGGAATTGAACAAAATGTCTCGTGATGTTCACGTTTGCTAAACGAATGGTACACCCATCCCACAAAATAAAATGCAGTCATCAGAAAATAATACAGAAGAATATCTCATCATAAGGATCATGTTAGGGTCCTAGAGAGAGTAACAAGTCACCAGAGTCAGTGTAAGTTTCTTTAACTATGTGCATGGTATTTATCTTTTTATCTACATTTTCAAACTTTCTGTATCCTTATCTTTTTTTTGAGACAGGGTCTCACTTTGTAGTTCAGGCTGACCCCTCAGCTCACTATGTAGTGAGCCCAGGCAAGCCTCGAACTCAGCAACCCCCCTGTCTCTGCCTCCTGAGTGCTGGGATTATAGGCGTGAGCCACCACGCCCAGCTCTGTATCCTTCTCTTTAAAGCCTATGTCTTATAAACAGCAAATTACTGGTGCAACAAGTGGTTGTAATTTTCATTTAAAGTGCACAAACTAGCTTGCATATTTAGAGCTGATATTCAGCCTATAAATACAAATATGGTCAAAGAGGATGATAAAATATTTGAAATATGTTATACTCAGTGGCAAATATTTACTTTCCTGGACCACTTCCCCCTGCTCTCACAGCACCTCTGTAAGACTTTCCAGATCTTCCCGCAGTTCACAAACTAAAAGATCAACAGCAGAAGCCACCTCCCAGACCACTGTCCATTCTGATGGACAGTGTCCAGACCAGTGTCCAGGCCAAGCCCATTGTTAAATACTTCGGATTCCTGTGGATAATGTGTGTGCATGTGCATGCATATGTGTACAAGAAGAATAAGAGAACAAAGGGTTGTATTCCCAAATACACTTTTTGTCTTAGCCCTAGAATTATTTTTATTAATTACTTAGTATATTGATTGCTTCATGCACAAAGTAGTTTTCTTTAATTAGAATTCTTTAACCACTCACAGGTTAGTAGCCTTGTTAACTACTTTGTGTCTACTTTCTGTTTGCACAGGAAATGAGTTATAGTCATCCCACGGTATCCACATGGGGTTGGCCCCAGATCCTATCACAAATACTAAAGTCAGTAGATGCCAAACCCCCTTGTATAAAATAGTGTAGAAAATGTATGGAGCCTACACAGTTTCTCCTGCATATTTAAATCATCTCTCATTGCTTATATTATATTATGATATATAACACTGTATTACATTGTAGCTGGATTAAAATTATATATGCATTATATATTACAGTATAATGCAAGTTCTATATAAGTAGTTAATAAACTGTATCATTTAGGGAATAACAACAAGAAACACGCCTTACGTGTACCTGTAAGGCAGAAATTTTAAAAAATATTTTCAACACCTTATTGGTTGAATCTGCTGCTCAAGAACTCATGGATATGGGAGGATGACTATAGTCACCAAAAAAAAAAAAATCACAATATGTGCTAATCTAAGAAGTAAAGAGACCGATGTATTGATATTTCTTTCATTCACTGCTCTTTATTCTCCTCCTTCCCAGCTGCTGCCCCATGACTCACCTCCACCTGGAATCTGAAAAGCAATGAGCTACAATATGGATCACAAGTATTCTCCAAAGGCCTGTGTGTTAAAGACGCAATGGCCAGTCTCTAGAGATACTGGGAAACAGTTGGACCCTTAAGAAGTAAGACCTAGTAGGAAGAAATGAAGTCATTAGAGGTGTGGTCTTAAAGGAAATATCAGGACCCCAGACCCTCCCTTCCTAGCCTCTGGTGATCAGGGCTCCTCAGCCACATGTTCTCACCATGATGTTTAGTGCCACCACAAGCCCAAAGCAACAGGATCAAGTGACCATGTATGGATATCTTTGAAACCTTGAGCTAACATAAACCTTTTCTCCTATTTAGTTGAATGTCTCAAATATTTTGTTACAGTAACAAGAAAGCTAACATTCCTCAAGCAACCGCATTCCTCAAGTCAAGTGTCACAATCTCTTGATATTAATCATGAGCTAGTTACTCCTTGACACTGCATCACGGATGACCCTAGGAATGTCCTAAGGACAGCAGGGAAGCAGTGTGGACCTACAGAGGCTTCTTAGAGTCCTGTTTACAATGCAACTTCCCTCTTTTGGTGAGGGTATAAATTGCTGCTAAAGGTTAACCTTGTCTATCAAAAATCTTTAATGCACAAACCTTTGCTCAGCATTTATACTATAGATCTGCTCTCATACTTACAAAAGGCATGTTCCATAAAGTGCCACTGGAAATAGCAAAAATATGATAAATAAATCCAAGATCTATTAACAGAAAACCCCTGATATATGGGAAATCCACGAATGCTGAAAATATGAATACAACATGTGCTGATAGGAAAAGATATCCACATGCATTTATAAACTAAAAAATAAAACCTGTATTGGAAATTGATTCCAGGACCCTAAGTGAAGACAAAACTCCAAAACTTCTCAAGTTCCTGATGTAAAATAGCATAGTATTTGCATAGAAACTATGCACATTCTTCCTCTGTATTCTTTAAATCATCTGTAAAGAACTTATAGTACTTAATACTATGTAAATAGTTTTTCTGCTGTTTTGATTACAGAACACTGACAAAAGAGTCTATATATTCAATGCAGACCTAGTCTTCTACATATTCATTTATTTTTCTATGGTTCTTGAATCTGAGAATGTACAAGCTCTAGGTAGGAAGGGCTGATGGAATTATGATTCCACTTGTTTTTGAAAGATTATAAAATTGTATCTAGACATAAAACATTTCTGGAAAAGTCCATGAGAAGTTTTTAGCCATGAGATTTATGAGAATAGGGTAGAAGTGACTCTTTTTCTTTCCACTTTTCAATCTTTTGCAGGGTTTAAACTTTTTAACATGAACAACAATAATTTTCAAACATCAACTTCCTGACGTTGAGGCCAGGCCTAGGCAAACATCAGCCACAGTCCACTGAGCCAGTCAGTGCTTGAGCTCTGGGGGGGTGATTTATGAGGCAGGGGACTTGCCCGTAAGTGATTTCCATCTTAGCAATCAAGGTTACCTCAGGCCAAGGCTCTCAAACTTTTCCACAGAAGTACCCCTGTGACAAAACAGAACAAACATGTAACCTCAGGGGATGACGGAAACAGGCCCAGATGCTGCCTCCAGCAAAGTTCTTTAGTGTTCAGACTATCGAAAAATTTGATTAAATTTTGAATTTTACTCCATAATAAAGCTGAATGTGACTTGCTGCAAAAAAATAAATTCTCTTCAAGTACTATATATGGATATATTCCCAAGTAATTAAGATTTGTGATAAACCTTAGCAAGAAGAACATTTTATTCATACTCTCTAGGACAAGAAAAGTTAAAATGATGGCACAAGTTCCAAAAGAGGAAACTAGTGTTCGACACGGGCTGGGAGCTGCAGACCAGACTCCAGGCCCTACAGAGGAGTGAGCTGGGTCAGAGGGGGAGACGACTCACACGGAAGTTCCTGACTCACACGGAAGTTCCTGACGACTCACACGGAAGTTCCTGACTCACACGGAAGTTCCTTCCTAAGGAGCAAGGATTAGAAGGATCAAACATATCGTTCTGAGACGTCACAAAGATGCTTGCCATGACCTTTGGATGGGGGGGAGAAAAAGAGAACACCACTGAAAATCAGAATCTGAGTCAATGCTGTTGGGGAGTATGAATTCACACTGACACGGAGGCTCCAAATCACAAGATCTATGTACAAATATAAGTTGTTTCATGAAAAGGAAGAAATTATGAGAAGAGAGTGAAAATAGAACAAAGTTATAGTCAAAGAACCAAACAGAAGTAGCTCAGGACTCAAGAAATCCACAAGAGCTGTGAATGAGAAAAATACAAAAATTCTGCAGAAATAGTCCCCAAACCTAAGAAACAAGGACTTATTGCAAAAATAAAAGATAAACAGAAATGCCAAACTGTATGAGGAAATGAATCACCATGAAGGAAAATCCACAGATACAATAAATGGGGAAAATGTACATTGAGAGGCAATAATAAAATAATATGAAAAAGATTTATAACATATTTAAACATATAAAGGAAATTGAGAACAGCATGAAAAAAAATAGTGGGGTTACTATCAAAGGACCAAGCAAAAATTTGAAAAGGGAAACACAAAAATCTTCCATAGGAAGATGCAGTTATGTATGGCATTTGCCATAGAAGAGGATGGTATTAGTGAACTGGAAGATTCAGCAAAAAAATTACCCAACATACCGCAAAATAATACAGAAATGAGAAGTATGAAGGAAGTCAAAAAACATAAGAAGAATCAACATATTTAAGGGGGAATTCAAAACTACAAATCTAATTCTGTAAATTTTTTAAAATGGGCAAATATTCAAAAAAATCATGATTGAGAACTCTCCAATATTGAAATAAGATATAAATCCTCAATTAAAGTTAAAAAAGATTAATTAAAATATGGAAATGCCTAGATAACCTGGATATATCATAGCCAAACTACAGAATACTAGAGAAGAAAAAAAATAAAGCTTCAAAGATTTACACAGTAAATGGTAAAACAATTTGCAAGCCTAATGAAGAACTAAGTTATGTAATAAATGGACCTTTAAAATAAGAGAGAAAAGCAACAGATTATCTTCTTTATAAACAACCACAGAGCAAACCTCAAAATTTCCAGAAAGTAAAAATAGAACAGAAAACACGCTATAATGATAATGTAGAAAATAACATCAAAAATCAGAAGACAAAAAGCCCTTACTATCTGGAAATTTTTAAACACTATTTTAAATAGCTGTGAGTCAAGGAAAAACATAGAAGCATTAATACGGAATAGCAGAAAATGCAGAAAAAGAAGACAGCCCTAGCAAGGGCAGTAGAAACAGGGCTTGGTGAAAATGGATAGCCTGATATGCTTTCATTAGCAAGCAAAAAAAGAACAAGTGAAATAACATAATACAGAAGTATTAAAAAATCAAACTAACTTAAGGATAGTTGTCTTAAATTTAATGGTGGAGTTAAAATAGAATGATTATAAAACAAAACACTACTGAGTCAACTAACTTAAAAGTTGTTTCTTTGAAAAACAAAATAGTAATAAAGTACATAAACATCTGGCTAGTAAAATCAAAAGGTTAAAAAAAGGGAAATAAAATGAAATGAGATGAATAAATCCAAGTAACTAAGGAAACCATAGAAGCTAGTCAGATCATGTAGAAATATTTTGTCCAATATTTTAAAAATAAATTTTCAAATAGATGGATGAAAGAAACAATGTTCTAGAACTGAGAAACTGAATGTGGCAGCTACTGGCCACAAGTGGAAGATGAGCATTTAACCTGTGACTATTCTAACCTGAGATGTGATATATGTAAAGTACACTCTGGACTTTGAAAATTTATAAAATAATATGAATTGTTTCCATAATCAAGCATGAAAGAATATTTTACATATATTTCATTAAACAAAATATTTTTAAACAAAGTATCTTAAAAATAGATCTACTGCATCTCACTCCACAAAGAATGGCCGCGATTACAAAATCAATCAACAGTAAATGCTGGCGAGGCTGTGGGGAGTAAGGAACCCTTCTTCACTGTTGGTGGGATTGCAGACTTGTGCAACCATTGTGGAGAACTGTGTGGAGATTTCTCAGAAAACTAGGACTAGGGGTCCCATTTGACCCCACTATCCCCCTGCTAGGAATATACCCAAAGGAATTTTAAAAATCACATTGGAAAGACAGATGTACACCCTTGTTCATAGCAGCTCAGTTCGTGATAGCTCAATCTTGGAAACAACCCAAATGCCCATCAACTGGAGACTGGATAAAGAAAATGTGGTTTTTTTCTAAAATGGAGTATTATTCTGCCATAAAGAACGACAAGATTGATTCATTTATGTGCAAATGGATACACCTGGAGGACACACTAATAAGTGAAATAAATAGATCACAGATAGGCAAATACCAGATCTTCTCTTTGATATGAGCACCTGTAGATGCAAATGAGCTCTAGAAAGTATGACAGTTTTTGTAGAATGGGAAATTTCCAAAGGAAATGTAGTGTGGGAATGTAATGAGGGGAAGGAATAAATATGGTCCTGAAAGAAAATAAAAGAGCATGTATATAGGGGTTGGGGAGGTGTAAGTGGGTAGGGAAATGGGTAAAAATGAGAATTTGTGTCATATATTGGTACAAATTCCCCAATGTTATGTGTGATTGTGAGATGTATATAAAATGTACCAATAAAGAATTCAATTAGAAAAATAGATCTACTGCTCATTTTTAATTTTTAAATATGAATTCTACAAAACTTTTAAATTATATATGTATCTTATATTATATTTCAATTGGATAGTATGATAGAAGAAAATATAATCTGTTGAAATTGACTCCAGAAGACAAACTACTATCTGTAGAAGAAATTTGCTCTAAATCTTTTTCCAGGTTTACATTAGAACAAAAGCTGTAGACCAAGTTCACTTTCCATTAAAAAGCAGTAATTAAACTGTACCAGACTTTTTTGGGGGGTTCAGGTTTCTTCATACAGGATCTGGTTATGTAATCCAGACTATCCTTGAACTTACTGCATAATGCAAGCCAGTCTGAAACTTGCAATCTTCCTCCTTTAGCCTTCTATGTGCTGGGATTACATGCCTGTGCCACCACATCTGACTATACCAGACCATATTTAGGGGGAAAGTTTTCAAATTTTCCTTATGAAATAAGCATAATACTAACACCAAGGATTACATGTTTTAGAAAATTCCTCATCAATTAATTTCACTGATAGTGAAGTACCAAACAAATAATAAAAATAAAGACTGGAAAAAAGTGGACTTGGGCTACTAGGAGGAATACAACAGATCAGAAAGATTGATCTGAAAGTTCTTGATAACAAGAACTCCCAGAAAAATCATGAATAACTGTTTCAAAGACAGTAGAGAACAAGACAAACAAGAATAACAGAAGAAGAGCTCACCTTGATGTGGGGATACTACCTGATACTACCTATGGACTAATATCAGCTTGTGTCAAATTCTTCACTGAAGAAAAACCAGCAAAGCTTTCAGTGTTGCAATGAGTTAGTAACTAGAAGAACTGAAAACATAATACTCAATTTCCCTGTTAGATATCCTAAGTCTTGCCCAGGAGACTAGGTAATGTGTCACCAATATACAATGAAATATCCTTTAGAGTTTTAGGTACTTAGAAAACAAAGCCCATCAGAGGGAGAAATTAGCAAACACATGTCTAATCTCCCACCCCAAGACATTAGCTCAATTTTATCCTGTTTAGAATGTTTGCTTATCTCAAAACGTCCAAAAGGTAGGAATTGCAGGATAAACCAAAGATAGAATATGTCTTACTAAAACAGAGTCCAGCCCCATTTCAGGCCCTGACCGGATTGAAACAATCCTCTTTCCACTTTAAATGGCTAAGAGAAAAAAAGGGCAATGCTCAAGACTGAAGGATATTATCCAATACTCTATGATTCTGGAAAAATATGACAAAATATGTTAAAGATAAAAGGTAGAATTCACAAACCCAATTACGTAGATACTGTATAATTGAAAATACAATAGGTAATATTCAGGATTCGTTGATTTTGAAAAGATTATGTGCAGTAGAAGACAAAATGAATAAGCTCAAGAATGAATCAAAAGGTAATGACAATATAAAACAGAAAAGTGAAAAGACAAAATAGAACATGAGTGATAACAAGACACTGTCAAAATATCTAACTCCAAGAAAGAGAGGATGGAAGGATAAGGGCAGGAGCAACATTTGAAGAGTTGATGGACAAGAATTTTCTACCATTGATGAAAACATAAATTTATTGATCTAGAATCTCAGTGAACCCCAAAGGAGACAAATAAGTAGCTGACAGTCAAAGACCAAAAGAAAAAGAAAGTCTTAAAGGCACCTAGGGCTGAAGATAGAAGGAATGGAATGTATATTACTTTTTTTTTTCTTCTGAATTTGGGGTCTTGTGCTTCCAAGGTAGGTGAGGTACAACTTGAGCTAAATCCCCAGCCAGAATGTACATTACTTTTGATATAGTAAGACTGATGACTTTTCTACAGAAACCATGAAAGCTGGAAGACAATGGAATAATAGAAAGAAGGAAAAACACCTACAGTACTATATCTAAGAAAAAGTCTTTTTTGTTGTCATTGTTTTGGTTTTTGTTTTTGAGACGGGGTCTCACTTTAAAGTTCAGGCTGGCCCTGAACTCACTATATAGTCCCAGCAAGCCTTGAACTCCCAACAATCCTCCTGCCTCTGCCTCCCGATTGCTAGGATTACAGGCATGAGCCATCACCTCCAGCACTGAGGTGTATAATATTGATTGCTAGGATTATGGGCATGAGTCACCATGCCTGATATTGTGATATATGTTTACCTGGGACCTTGCACTTGCAAGGCAGATGCCGGAACCACTGAGCTAAATCCCCAATGCAAGAAAAGGTCTTCTAGATAGGAAAGGAAATCAATCAGCTAATCAATCAATATAGGCTAAGATTATTCATGCCTAACTTCTTGAAATCCTTTAGGTCATGTTTTTAAGTTTTAGAAAATTGTTTCCAGATAAAAGCACAGAATGTTGGCAAGGAACAAAGAGGACTAGAAATAATAAATATATGGAAATTTATTGTCTGCTTTGAAACAGAAATGTTATCTTATAAGCATTATGACATATCCACAAATAAAGTATATAATAACAATATCCCAAAGTAGGGTGAATGCAAGCAGTTATAAGGAAATACTTTATTTTAGTATATGTGCTGCCGAAGAGAGCACAGGAAATACTTTATTAAGTGGTAAAAAGTAATTAAGATAGAAGGTAGCAAGTTAGGTATACATCATAAAATCTTTAGAGCAATTACATAAAAAGTATATTTAAAAGCTAATCCATGAGAAAATGAATTGAAAAATGCATGATTCATCCCTAACCAAGTTGACAATTTGCTCTTTCTTCAATTCTATTGATTTATATTTTAAAATGACTTATTTGTTGCATTCAAATTTCATATTCTTAAGATTTCTTATTGAACTGATCACTTACATAATTATACATCTCCTTTCCTCTCCAACAATATTTCTTGGCTACATGTAATTTTTTGATATTGATATAGCCATACCAAATTTCATTTGGTTAGTGGTATATAGTACAACTTTTTCATCCTTTAACATTTATCCTGTGTCCTTACATTTAATATATGTTCAGTGTAAATAGTATCTAATTAGACTTCCATTCTCTTTATTTGGTCTGATAACCTTTCTCTTTTAAGTCAAACGTTTTACATTTATACTTCAGTGTACAAACTTAATTTGCTCTATGATTTTAGAAAAGATGGCCACATTTGTGCTTGTGTGAGAAAAATTTCCTCAATCATGTTTGTCACCTAACGCAGACTTTGTAAACCCAAACAAAATTTTGCCAAATGCTTCTGTTTGTGAACCAAACTGTTCATTCATGAACCAAGGTACTACTGTATTTCAAACAATTATTATTAGATGTACATTAAAACCTGCCATACTGGTATTTATGTTCTGTTGTTCCATGTGTTCTATTTCTTTGTTCTTTACTTTCTGCTTTCTTGAGGGTTAACTGTATTTTTTATTTTGTTTTCTTATCCATATACTTTATGCTTAGAGTTTTTTTTTTTTTTTTTTTTTTGAGACAGGGTCTCGCTTTGCAGTTCAGGCTGGCCCTGAGCTCATTATGTAGCCCAGGCAAGCCTCGAACTCAGCAATCCTCCTGTCTCTGCCTCCCGAGTGCTGGGATGAAAGGCGTGAGCCACCACGCCTGGCTATGCTTAGAGTTTTTATGTGCAGATTCTTAGGTATATATTGCCATACGGACACACATACATCTGTATAAATTTATGCATTTTTATACCTTACATAGGTTTGTACCCAGGGTGTACATTTAAGATTTGTTCACTATATAAATAAAATAATAGTAAGTATATCAGCAAACCAGAATTCATCAGCAAATGAAAATAACAAAGTATCCTTTGGTCATATGGGATTACTCCAGGAAGCAAAGATGACTCAGAGTTAGAAAATCTACTGATCTAAGTAAATAATAATTATAAGGAGAAGATTATGCCATCACCTCCCACATTTTCACCAAACTAAACAAAATTTGGCAGTCTCATACTGATTTTTCATTATTAGTAACAGAAGAGTAGACATTTCTGAACACTGTATGTGTATGTGTGTGTTTACCTCAAAATCTAGCACGTGTTTAAGCAAGAAACATAAAAATCTTTAACCCTGGGCCGGAGGGTTAGCTCAGTGGTTCCGGCGCCTGCCTTGCAAGCGCAAGGACCTGAGTTCGATCCCCGGTTACCACATATAATGCTGGGCGTGGTGGCTCACGCCTGTAATCCCAGCACTCAGGAGGCAGAGACGGGAGGATTGCTGAGTTCGCCGCGGCTTGCCTGGGCACCATGGTGAGCTCAGGGCCAGCCTGAACTACAAAGCGAGACCCTGTCTCCAAAAAAGCAAAAAAAAAAAAAAAAAAAAAAAAAATCTTTAACCCTTAGGTCAGGAGTGAGACAAGTGTTTGCTCCCTATCATAAGGCTGTTTAATTTTGTACTGGAGCTTCCAGCCGACACAATTAGAAAAAGATGAAAATTAAAGATATAATAATTGAGTAGAAAGAGGTTAAACTATCACTGTTTGCACTTGATTAGGTCTTATGTTTAGGGTCAGAAAACAAAAGAGAAATAAGGGAAAACCACTATAATCCTCAAGATAATTTGATACAATATATAAAATTATATACAGAAATCACAACTTTTGTTTACAAAAAGAACACATAATAATGGGAAAAGATCTCATATTCAAAAGCAATAATATGATATAATATTTTAAATTAGCTTAAAGGAAACATACAAATCTACATAAAGAAATCTTTTGAATACTTAGAAGATTTGATGGATAAATAGGAAAACAGCATCATAGAGCTGTCAGTTTCCCTTCATTTATAAATGTGATCGCAAGGAAAACTGCAAAATAAATTTTTATCTGTAAAAATTAGTCTAAATTTCTTATGGATTAATAAACAAGAATAACCCAGATAATTCTGACAAAGGAAATAAATGAAAAGGAATATCTATGCCATATATTAAAATATATTTTAAATCTTCAAAACTGGAAACATTCTAATTGTGAAATATGATGTATCAGGCTGGCATATGGCACAAATGTGAAAACCCTGACACCCAAATACATACACAAGTTTTATTTAGAATAAAGGCAGCATCTCAAATATATGGGAAAAGTTAAGCAACTCAGTAAGACAGTTTTGGATTTACGTCACATGTATTATGCGTTTAAGAATGGGAGGATGAAGGAGAGACTGATAACTATGACTCAAAATCTAGAAATCATAAAGTTGAAAATTCCAACTAAATTAAAATTCAGAACTTCTGCATGGCCAAAATCAATCCAAATTAAAACACACACACACACTTACAATTTAAATAAAATCAGTAAATAAATGCCGGGTGAGGTGGCTCACGCCTGTCATCCCAGCACTCGGGAGGCAGAGACAGGAGGATTGCTGAGTTCGAGGCTTGCCTGAGCTACTTAGTGAGCTCAGAGCCAGCCTGAACTGCAAAGTGAGACCCTGTCTCAAAAAAAAAAAAAATCAGTAAATAAATAACAAAGTGAGAAATATGTGTAATTCATATTAGAATAAAGAGTTGATTTCCTTAGTATAGAAAGAGCTTCTGCAAACTGATAAAGTGAGAATCAAGATGTGACATGTGCAGGTACAAATTCTCAGTGTTAAATGTGATCATAATGTATATATAAAATGTACCAATAGAATCATTTTTTAAAATGATAAGTCAAAAGACTAACACATCCATAGGGAGATGGGCACAAACATGGGAAGTTTATAGTACGTATACATGGTTCTTAAACGTATGAAAATATGCTCACTGTTAACCATAATAAGAAATATATAAATTACAACCGTACTGGTTTCTTAAAAATGTATCAGATGTTGCGAGAGCACACAGCCGTTTGATTCCTCTGCAGTGGGTCTCTTGGGCATTTCTCCAGGGTCATCAACTGTCAGATCTTTTGTGGAGGATGATCTGGCAGCATCTGTCCCGTGAGAGATTCAGAGAAGTATTTGCCTCTTATTTTCTGTTTTTCACAATTGGAATTTGACCCCACATTGTGCTCAGCCACATCTCTAGACCTTTTCATTTTTGATCCCAGGTCTCCCTAAGTCACTGCCTCGGTTTCCCTCCAATTTGCAATGCTCCTGCCTCAGCCTCTTGGATAGCTGGATTAAAGGCATATGCCAACATGCCCAGTTGCGTCACTGACTCACTGATTCCATTTTCATTATTTACCCTATGCTTGAGCTTAATCGTGTGCTCTGTGAAGAGCTGCAAAGTTAGCCATGGCAGCGTTGTTTGAAACCTAAAGATGCCAACTTAAACACCCAGCTCTAGCGATTGTCTGAGCACCTTGTTGACGGCAAACATCAGTAAGAAAGAATGAAGAAATGTGTTGTGTGCCATGGTGAAACTGTCTCTAAGACATGCCTGTAATGAAGGGAGAACACTATATTGTGTACTACCAATCAAGTAAAAAAAAGAATTAGGAGTGGTGAATAATATATTCTTTGGGTCTATGTGAAAAAAAATATTTCAAAGGAGGCACAACAAACTGCCCACAGCGGCTACTTCTCAAGGGGAGGGTAGGAACTAGGCAGATGAGAAGGGACACTTTCTCTGTGCAGTGTTCTGATTTTTTGGGGGGTTTTTTTGTTTTGTTTTGTTTTTTGAGACAGGGTCTTTCTTTGTAGTTTCAGACTGGCCCTGAGCTCAGTATGTAGCCCAGGCAAGCCTGGAACTCAGCAATCCTCCTGCCTCTGCCTCCCGAGATTGCTGGGATTACAGGCGTGAACCACCACACCTGGCACTGGGGTATGTGGTATTGATAGCTGGTGGGCATGAGTCACCACGCCCAGCATTGTATGTGGTTACCGGGGATCGAACTCAGGACCTTGCGCTTGCGAGGCAGGAGCCGGAACCACTGAGCTAAATCTCTGGCCCACTGATTATTTTTTTAAGTGGAGCACAGATAAGATCTATTGGTAAACTTTTTACCGGGAAAGGGTGGCACAGCGGAAACCTTCAGGAGTGCGAGGCCCACCATTTGTCCGGGGCACCTCGATTCTGGAGAACTCCACCCTGCATCCATCAGCGATGGGGTAGTTCTCAGCCACCATGCCTGCAAACTCGTCTGTCTTGACCTTGGTGAGACCCCGCCCCTTGGAGACACCCTCCAGGGAGTGGAACTTGGCCTTGCATAGAGAGCTTCCACCACGTTTCTTGTTTGCAGCTCGGTGCGGTGAACACGGTCCTGCCCACTGTGCCCTGGGCTTCCCAAAGGCACCCCGGATACCTGTCTGGAGCCCAGGCTGGGGGTGGCAGGAGGTCAAAAGCAGGAGCATCTGGTGGGCACCAGGGTCCCTTCGGACAGCCCATACAAGCGGCAGGCCATGTATGGTACCCCAGAGGTCGCTGTTTGCAGCCATGGCACGCTGGGCAGCCCCCAGCAGAGGAGCCCCATTGGCTTAATGGACTGCATTTGATGATTTTGTTTGAAATCCACAATGAATCCATTATTTGAAAAGTTAAAGAAAAGCTTCAGCTGTGTGAAGGGAGGACAGTATAGACAATGTCTCCTCTCTATCCCTCGTACCACAGAGCAGTTCCTGCCACAATCAGGAACGAGACCCTGCGAGGTTGCCTTGATTTCAGAGCCTGCAGTGAGCACAGCTGGATCCCTGAAGGTTCTGGAACTGTCTCAGGCCTGCGCAGTGCGGTCTAGAACCGGAAGTCTGGAGTCCGGTGAAATCCCTCATCACTGAGAGGAGCAGGCAGGTTCCTCCTCAAGAAGCTGCTGATCAAAATCCTCCCCGAAGGGCTGCTGTCACTGGGTAGTCAAGGGCCGAGAGGGCGCCCAAGACCAGCGGCCTGAATGGCCAGGCGATGTGGCTCTTCTGACCTGACTTCTGACTCCTCTGTCCCTGGTCACCTCCTCAACTGGTGGGAGCCCAGAGGGCTCAGGCAGGGTTACTAAACCAAGGGGAATTGGAAGCCTGGAGCGGGAACTGGCCTCTGGAGCAGGAAACAGCTGCCCCTCAGCCTTGGCCTCAGCATCTTGACTGGCTGATTACAGAAGTGAGGCTGAGGCCTGCACACCAGGGTCCATTTTTTAATTTCCCTGGGGGACATTCTGGACTGCAAGCAGCAGCCTCATTTATCCCTTCATGAGGCCGTTTATCACCCCATGGCCGGAGGAGTGTGCGGAACGCACCCTGCTGTGCCTGGCAACGCTGCTGCCGGCCAGCGAGTGGCCTCCAGGGCCTGCAGGCCACCTGGGCCTGTGTGGACAGAGACTTTTAGCCACAAAATGCTCTCTGTTTGCTCAATTTGAGTCATTTTTTTTGGCCCATTATCACTGAGCATCTAATATGTTCTCAGCATAAGTGCAGCCTGCCCCTGGGGTCTCCTAAGCCCCAAGTTTCTCCCTGCTTCCAAGGATCCTCCTCACAATACAGGAAATGACAGGAAGGTTCTTGTATTGCTCACTAATTACTTGTTCGTTTGTTTATTCATTCATTTATTGAGATAAAGTCTTGTTATGCAGCCCAGACTGACCTGGAACTCACTGCTACTCTCCTGCCTCTGCCTCCCGAGTGCTGGGATTATAGGCATGAGCCACCACCCCCGGCATCGTGGCGTGTGGTACTGATTGCTGGTGGGCATGAATTACCGTGCCCGGTAACGTTGTAGGTGGTTACCGGGGATCAAACTCAGGACCTTGAGCTTGCTAGGCATGCGATGGAACCACTGAGCTGAATCTCCGGCCCCTCGGCTGCACTTCTTGATGTTCTCAGAGCCCTCAGCCCAGACTAGAACACAAAGCAAGTCTTGCAAGAAATGCTTGCTGGTCCCTCACCAAGTTGTAAGCTAAAAATAGGGATTCACTAGAACGAAGTCAGACCCAACATTTCTGCCTCAGCCATACTCTCCAACTGCCAAGAACACTCACCATAAAAGCCAGCCTGAGCAAGGCATGGTGACTCATCCCTGTCATCCCAGCTGTAGTGGAGGCTGAGGCAGGAGGATCTCAAGTTCAAGCCCAGTGTGGGCAACTTAGCCACTTAGGGAGACCCTGTCTCCAAAGAAGAAATTAAAAGGGCGAGGAGTATAGTTTAATACAAAGACCCTGGATTCAATGCCCAGTTACACACACACACACACACACACACACACACACACACAGACCAAGCTACTCCATAAAGCAGCCTCAAGGTCTACAAGCTCTCCCCAAGCCTGACCCCATCTTTCACACCCTCCGAGGGCAAAGCTCACCTCCCTCCTCCAACAGAGAGGGTCATGATCCCACCCAGACCCCCATATTCACAGGCACACGCCCACCTCCTGGTCACGTCTGGGTTCGGAGGCCTCTGCCCCCCTCTCTCAAGCAGCCTTCCTCATCAGCCCACTACAGATCGCTCCAAGCCTCTCGGC
>PVIC010035424.1:0-19053 GCA_004025085.1 Thryonomys swinderianus | reverse complement strand
ACAGTGGGAAGGTGCTAGACTTTCTTCTTGCCAAAGTGCAGAACCCACCCTAGACACAGCATCTGGCCACACAGGTATGAACAGTAAGACACAGCACCTGCAGCACCTGCTCGGGCCCACCTACTAACTACATCCTAAGACCTACCCTTCTGGTGATCAGGTAACGTGAGCTTCTGTGTGGCCAGGGACAGGGAACTCATGACCCACTTACCCCAGCCACTCTCTTTCACCCCTTCACAAGTGCTACCTGGGAGAAAGCTGATGGCAAAGCAGAGCTGATGTGTATTTTCAAGAAGCCTCTACCCCAGCTCCTCTGAAGGGTGAAACAGGAAGGCTGCAAGTTCCAGCTCAGCCTACTTAGACGCTGTCTCAAAAAACAAACTCTAGCCGGGTGTGGTGGCTTATGCCTGTAATCCCAGCACTCGGGAAGCAGAGACAGGAGGATCCCTGAGTTCTAGGCTTGCCTAGGCTACATAGTGAGCTCAGCACCAGCCTGAACTACAAAGCGAGACCCTGTCTCAAAAAAACAAACAAACAAAAAACTCTATAAAGATTTTGTATACAGTGTGGCTCCAGGATTTTCCAGGACTGCCAGTCAGGGGGTGGTCAGGCAAGATAGACCTGTCCCATAGGGCATCTCTGTCTTCTGGTCAGGCTTGGTGGCTGCCTGTAGCTTTCAGCTCCAGGGCCCAAGGATGACAGCCCGCCATGCCCTGCCACCATCCTCTCCTTGAGTGAGGGAATCGGCTTGTTATGACACATCCAAGTGGCCTCTTAACTCTGACAGACAGGATTTTCCTGGCTGCAGACTCCACTGTTTTCTCGATCTGTAGCACAGACCGTTTTAAACCATGTTCACCAGGGCTCACCTCATTTTAATATTGGGACAGAAACGGTACATGTAGATATGCCCATAAAGTCGCAGCTCCTGGGCAAACTCGGGGGCCAGCACTTCCTGGATGTCAGGTGGGAAGTAGCGCAGGGCATTCCTCAGTGCCAACTAGGAGGAAAGAAGAGTGTAAGAGGGTGTTGAACAGGGGTGTCCGGGTCTGGATCCCCCTGCGCTGGGCGGCCTTTCCTCCCCGCTTGGATCTTCCTCTGCTCCTTTCAGCCATCTACTGAGCCACTCAGAGACCAGCTCGGTGACACGCCAGGCCCATCTGCACTGTCACCTTCCACAGGAAGTCTTCCCTGATTGCTGCCCCATCACCTTCAGGAAGGTGGACCCAAGCCCTCGCTCTTCCTGTGCGTTGTGTACCAGGTCCAGCCCCAGGGATGAGGTTGTTCGGCCTGGAGGCAAGACCAGCGAGGGCCTGAGGCTGGTGGCTTGGGGAGCAGGGGGTGCAGCCTCAGGAAGAGGAGAGCTGATGCTTCATCAAAGTGTACCAGTACCCTCCCCCTGGGGGCCAGGTTAGGTAGGAATTTGAAGGCTGAATTCTCAGCAGGGAATCCTCCAGCAGTGTGCAATACACACCTGTAGCTCCTAGGAGTCCTGGAGGGAGCCTGAGGCCAGGGACAGAGAGATCCTCTGAAGGCTTCTCACCCACCCTCAGGGAGCAACCCAAACCTCCGTGCTGTCCACTCTTCTCCGTCAGGCCCCTCACGCCCCACTCATGCCTCCTGGGCTCTGCGCTTGCACTTCCATCCCCCAACCCCCTCTATCATCCTAGCTTCTCATGAGGAGAACAGATCTGTCTTGACCTTGCTCTTCTTTAGTTTCTTTTCAGTGCTGAGGATGGAATTCAGGACGTTGTGCCTTCTAGGCAAGCATCCTTCCATCAAGCCAGACCCACAGTCCTAGACCCTAGCCTCCTTTCCACATCTGGTTCCTTTCAGAGCTTTCTCATGGGGCCTGAGCCTCCGTCTCTTCTTACAGGACACGGGAGGCCCTAAGCATGGCAGTCCCAGTCAACTGGCAGCATGGGTTGGGAGCCAGTAAGGCAGGGCAGGGCTCTGGGAGATGCCCGGGTCTCTGGATGAACATTGTGGCCACTTATTCAACCAGTTAACTGGCTAACCGGCTGCTCTGGGGTGACAGACAAAAACTAGGTGTGGGGAATTTGCTCACTCAACAGATGTCTAATTAAGGGAGAGCTGGTGTGAGGCTGGGAATTCATGTGGGCTGTGGACAGAAGTCAGGAGGGGACAGGAGAGACAGGCCCGGGACAGAGCACTGAGAACACTAGCATTTAGTAAAGACACAGCCAAAAGAAAAGAAAAAAAGAAAACAGTGTATAAAGTGATTGTCAGTACGGTGGTCACTGAATTGGGGGACCAGTTGAAAGCTAATCAGCTCCATACCCAGAGGGAACTTATGGCTCCTTCCAGGGCTCCAACTCCCCGGATGCACAGGCTGCCCTACTTCAAGGGCTTTCTACCATTCAAACAAAAGGCGACACAGCGGCCTCTCAGCTCCGGGGTATCCTTTCGCTGTCCCAGGCACCTTAGAGGCAGATCACCATCACGCAGCCACGGCGGAGTCCCGGAGAGGGGCAGATGGCAGGGCCTTCTGTGTGAACCCTGGTGACTAGGAGCCCACCGAAGGGGGCTGGCCACCGCCTTCACGTCCACTGAGCCCCGCCAGGTGAGAACAACGGAGAGGCGGGACACCGGAAGCCCTCCTTTCCTCTCCCACAGGCCCTCTCCTCTGGTAACCTCCTGTCCTCCCGCTCCGCCTGCCCTCGGGCCCCGCCTGCCCTCGGGCCCCGCCTCCCCTCGGGCCCCGCCTGCCCTCGGGCCCCGCCTCCCCTCGGGCCCCGCCTCCCCTCGGGCCCCGCCTCCCCTCGGGCCCCTCTTGTCCTCCTGCCCCTCCCTATCTGTTCCCGAGCCCCTCCTTCCTAGGACCGGCCCTCTCCCCGTGCCTCCTCCTTGTTACCCTCCCCCACCTTTCTCTGCCACTCTCTAGTTCCCACCCTACGCGATCCCTCCTCACCCCTCTTCAGCGACCCCCAAACACGCGCTTCCTCTGCTACTGCACAGGGGCGAAAGTCTAGGGTACTGCCACTCAGAAATGTAGACTCTGGGGGTGGTGGAATTGCTGTGTGTTAACAGGAATTGATTCCAGGACTCGGGCCCTGAGCTACCTCTTTAGCTTTTTTAGAAAAACATTTTGAGTTGCACAGGAGGAACTTGAACTTGTTTGTGATCCTGCTGCCTTGGCCTCCCAGAGTACTGAGATTCTAGGCAAGTGCCACCATGACCAGGACTCATCTTTTAAATTTTGTCTTTATAGCTATTTTCTACTTTCCGCCCACGGTTTTTGAAATTCTTGATAAAGAAAAAATAAGTAGAAAACTCTTCCGTAGTCGCGTTACCTGCTTTATTTCACTTGGCCTGCACAGCTCTGTTTATTTTTTCTTTTTTTGAGACAGGGTCTCGCTTTGTATTTCAGGCTGGCTCTGAGCTCACTGTGTAGCCCAGGCAAGCCTCGAACTCAGCAATCCTCCTGCCTCTGCCTCCCGAGGGCTGGGATTTCAGGCGTGAGCCACCATGCCCGGCTACACAGCTGTTTTAAAACATTTTAATTTACAAATGAGAAAAGCTGGCCCAGCGACTTGCCCAGGATAGAGCAGCTAAGGGCCGCAGGCGTGTGCACCTATTCACCTGGGTCTGTGCTCTGACAGTAACCCGGGTGATCAGTTGAGGGGCCATCGGCCTGCAGTTCTGTTCCGCAGAGGTCTGGCCCCAGCAGGGGGACAGCTGCAGTGCACACCGCTCGGGAAGGGGCGCTTGCAATGGAAACTGGCTCACCTGCCGGCAGCAGAGCCGGAAACTCGTGTCAGGTGCTGTCGTTGGGCTGGGCAAGGTACGAACTTCTGTTTGCTGTGATTGGGCTATTTCACACCCTCCCGGTTCCTCCTCCCACTGAAGGTGGCCACATCACTATCATTTATGTTGGGGTGACCTTGAGCCTCAGCGTCCCCTCATCTGTAAGTGGGGACTGTAACTCCAAACTATAGGGCAGCCATTCCTAAGAAGTATCAGGTGTGGCAGAGTCTGGCACACAATTCTCCCTGTCCTAGGGGATCTGTCTCGGAGGTTCTTGGAGACTAGGGTGGGCAGTTGAGGGCAGGAAGTAGCCTGCCCGGGCTATCCGAAGGGTGTCTGTGAGGCACCAGGTCCCAGGAGACATGAATCGGGCTTCTTACCTGCTCCTCTGAGGGGCTGAGGCCAGGGGTCCTGACAGGAGCGTGTGGCACCTCGGGTCGGCGTCCCCGGTTCTGGGGAAGGGGCCGCAAGGGCAGGCCGGAGCACAGCACCTGCAGGCTGGACATGTCTGTGAGACGGAGGTGGAGGCCAGCCCAGTGGGGAGGCCAGGAGGACACTGAATGATTAGGAGCCAGCGGGACGGGGACCTCCCACCGCGGAGCCATTGGGCCCAGCGCCTGTGGATGGGGCCACGTGTGTGTCATAGGGCCGGGTTCTCGGCTCACTGGCTGATAGGAGTGTTGATTTGGGGGGAGGGGTAGGCCTCCTGCTGGGAAGACTTGGGCAGGATGGAGGTCCGTGCTTCAGGGGGACTGCCTGGAAGGCGTTTGTTCAGAGTATGATTTGGGGAGCTGGTGGGGTCTCCTGTGGGAGTTTGCTCTCGCAGTTTCACAGGGTTACTTACACCAACGTGGCAGTACTGGAACTTGTGTCCTGATAATGGGAAGCTTTGATACAGAACTTGACACAGTGCAGAAACCACTGTCCCTTGTACGTCTTCCCTGCCACCCAGGAGGGCGCATGCCCAGGCAGCAGTTGTGGCAGGACTGCCCCCGAAACTCATGTACCCTCTTTGGCTTCCAGAGCCTTTGTGATGTACCAGCTGGGGGACGGCCTCATTCCCTAGTTCATGAACAATACTGCAAGAACGTCTTCCTCGGTACCGTTTGCTCCAGAGAGGAAAGCAGGCTCACACAGCCGGGAAATGACCACAGCTGAATAATCCTAGCAGTCCCGGGAAGTGGCCCCGGGTGTGAGTCCAGCTCTGCTTCTGCTCAGCCCCAGTGACCTCTGGTCCCTTTCCCATCTACACAGGTGGACAGTAACCAGATGCTCAGGCTGCAGGGGGCAGGAAGCGTCTAAGCAGGTGGCGGCAGCTCCTGCCTCCGAGGCTTTGCTTCTTTGAGGAAATCCTGTGACAAGGCGGTTCCCTTCTCCCGCACTCACACCCTGAGAGGTGCAGTGTCCCATTGCATGGGTGAGGAAATTCAAAGTGAAAGGGCCGGTGGCCGGAGGTTGGATTAAACTTTCTTGAGAATCCAGAAGTCTGGCTCTAGCCACCCTCTGGGCTGCTTCTGCTCTCTTAACATTCAGTGAGGGGCTGTTGTAGGATGTTACATTGTGATATAATAACGATATTTGTCTGTCTCTGTCAGTTCCTAAAGCCCTTGCAGACAGGAACACCAGGACAATCTTCTGTTCTGACATTTGTTCTTTGCTCTAGAGCTCCTGCACTGTGTTGGAAAATCCCTTCAATTTCCTGGGTGTTGGAACAATCTTTTTTGCCCTAGTGAGCTGACTCCTGGTGGACTCCCAGAGGCACCCGGTGGCCGGGGAACTTCCACGCCCAACCTGACCTCCAGAGAAGAGAGAACTAATGGCCAGTGATGTATAGTCAGCCATAGCTGTGAATGAAGTTTGCCTAAAACCCCAAAGGACAGGGTTCAGAGCACTTCTGGCTAGCTGAGCACTCAGAGAGAGGTCCCTGGGGAGTGGCACATCTCAAATGGACTCGCCCTTTTGCCAGACCACATCCTATGCTGCTCCTCCATTTGGCTGTCTAGCTGTATCCTTGGTAATGTCCTTTATAATCAATCTGTAAACACAAGTCAAGTGTTTCTCTGAACCTCGTGAGTCACTAAATAACAAATTAATCAAACTTGAGGAAGAGTTCATAGGAACTCCAACGTATAACCAGGTCAGCAGTACGGGTTCCAACCGGCCTCTGAAGCAGGGGTCCATCCTGTGGGAATGAGCCTTTAATGATGGGATCTAGCGCAATCTGCAACTAGAAACAGAATTGAGTTGAATTCAAGGGCATCGTGCTGGCGTCTGCTGAAAAAATTGGTTCTTGATAGATTGAAAACCCCGCATAGGATCTGATGAGCAGCACAAGACGTGTTGAGCATGTGAGTGAGAAGGAAAATCTCTCTCTGTGGTCTGAGCCATCTCTGCCTAGAAGTGTGGGCCCGCAGAAGCCTCTCAGGGCTGCCCTCTGCCTTTCCTGCTGTTGCTCCATCTTTCTAACACAGGTGACTGAGCACCTCCTGTTCCAGGCATGCATGCCCCAGGGACAAACGGAGAGAGGCAGACTCCCTGCCCTGAGCGCTGCACACAGCCTGGGCCCCAGGGGCCAGTGCATAGTAGGATCCTACTGAGGACCCTGCAGGCCAGGATACCGCGTGGCTTTAGGGTAGGAAGGGGCACTCGTGTATCTGGCGCTGGGGTGGTGATCCTGGAGGAGTCACTTGAGCTCCTGGTAACCACGGCAGCAGAATCGCTGCCTGGCATGGGCCTGCTCCTTTTCACCCCTAGATAAAGCTGCTTTTGGGGTAGATGGTGGCCTCAGGGCAAACTCTATGGGGCGGAGCCTTGCCCTCGCCTGTTCCCTCCCCCGTCTCCGCCCCCACGTGGGGTCTGTGGTCTCATTCTGTCAGTGGTGGTGGGAGCGTGGCGAGAGCGCCGTGCATGGCCAGCCAGCACCCACCTCCCTGTCTCTGGCGGCCCACGGGCGTGGGGACCCTGTCCAGGTCGGGTCGCCGCAGCCTACACAGCCCAGCTCCCCCGCGTCGCGGCGTTGGTACGCGCCGCCCGGCGGATCTGCGGGAGGACTGCTGGCCCCGGGGCGGGTCCCAGGGCTCTGAACCGCTACCTCCTGCCCCGCGCAAGGACTGACACCCAGCCTAGAGGAGAGGCGCTTGGAGCACAGAATGGGGAGGCGCCGCTGCTGGCGGCGCGGGCTGGTGGCCGCGTGCCTGGGGGCCGCGTTCCTGCTCCTGTGCGCTGCGCCCCGCGCCCTTCGCCGGGGTGAGTGCCCGCCGGTCAGTCCGCTACCGACCCCCTGCAGGACGACCTCTGGAGGGTCTTGGGGAGCCGGAGAGCAGGAATGGGAGGGGAGGGGCTGGTGGGGCCAGAAAAGCTGTGGCCGAGCTCCCCGCACCAGCGAAACTCCTGCGACCCCTCGGGAATTGACTTCCCGAACCCTGGAGAACGGACCTCTCGCCCCGTAGCCTGTGCGTGGAAGCGCAGCTACTTGGGGGTGGTCGAGGGCGTTTGGCTTTGCATTTTACTCTCAGCTCCGGGAAGCCCCTTCACGTAAGCTGTGTGAGGCAGACAGGACTGTGGGGGGGCAGCTTGATGTTCGGGTTACTGTTACCCGTCTGCGCCGTCCTCTGTGCTGTGGAACGTCTGCCCCACCGTGGAAAGAGATGGGCTAAACCCATTCAAGGCTTGAGTGGGGAAACTGAGGCAGCCAGCTACGACTCTGTGGGGCTGAGTGCCCACTCCCGGCAAAGCATCTGCTCGCTCTCACTCCCAGCCTATTTGGGTCATCTCAAACCCTCTGATCAACCCATTTCTAAAAGGAAACTGAGACCAGAGCGGTTGAGGGACCTGTATGGATATCGCTGAGTTCTGTGAGCTGCCTGGAGCTGGGGTGTCAGGGAGCACCTTGATCCGGGTGGCTGTTTGTCTTTTCCTGTCTCTCTGTCACCACCTCCGTGCGTGCATGCGTGCGTGTGTGTGTGTGTGTGTGTGTGTGGTCTCCTCTCACTCCCACACACCCAGAGTGAGCTCTGAGGATCCGGGATCTCCCAGATGGCCCCACACTCAGGTGTCCGCAAGCACAGGAGGGGGGGGGGTTGAAGGTGACCCAAGACATGGGGCCCCAGAAGCTGTTTTCAGGGTGGAACTGAAAGGAGGGGTCCCGTTGGGTCCAGGCTGGTGGACTGAAAGTCACTCAACAAATCTTACCTGCTAGGTGACCTTCCTTCCCATCTCACACCCTCAGTGGTCCCATCTATAAAATGGGTATTCAGCCCTTCCTTATAGGGTTTCTAGGAATGAAACTTTAAATGTGTAAGAGGCAACAAAAACGTACTTAGTCCTGAGCCTCTACTTGTGCTGATCGCCATCCTTTGGAACTACCCTAAGTTCCTTCCAATCCAGAGCGAGGGTTTTCCTCTCCCTCCTCTTCAACCTCCCCTGACTACCTCTGGGTAGAGTGTGGTTGGCGGCCAGGTGTGCAGGCCTGGGGGGAGTCTTCTCCATGTTCATAAGATCTTGGCTGCCATGAGACCGTGGCCCGCTATGCTCGCACCTTGATGCCTCCCCAAGCCTGTGGGAGGGAGGTGCGGTCCCCCCCAGTGCCTGTCCCCGCCGCCCCACGTGTGATCTGGCTGATAGCGTGCTGGTAGGGTGCGCACCATGTCTCAGCAGAACAGAGACCTCTGGCGCAATCTGGGTGTGACCCCAGTGCCTGTGGCTGTCACCGTCTCTGTCCACCCCGTCGTTCAGTGAACAGATGTGTACCTAGTTGGGAACAGGGAGAGGCACAGGGGTTCCAGCTCTCTGGGCTCAGGCCTAGTTGGTGTGAGAGAGGAGACCCTCAAATGTCTGGGCCGGGGGAGCTCTCTGCAGATCGGTGTGCATCTCTGAGCGACACTCTGCATTATCATGGCATCTCCGTTCTCCCTGGCACGCCTTTCTCCTGGAGACTCCTTTGCCCAGAACGGAGAGATGTAGCCTGGTTACCTGGGCCCTGCTCCTTCGGACCTTCCTCCTCTCCTACAAAGCCCAGGAGAGGCCCTGTGTGAGGAAGACAAAGCAGGTATTAGAGAAGGTGACTCATATTCTTCCTTCCTGTTCTTTGCCCAGGCCATGCCCGCCTACCCTGCCCCGCTCCCCTGCCGCATGTCTATTCTTGGCTATGCCCTTCTCACCCAGCAGGTTGGTCTCACTCTGGCCTGGGAGGTTCCTGCTGATCCCTGATTTCATTCCCCCAGATCAAGACAGCCCTTCCCCCCATAGGGCAGCCCATCCCTGTTTCTGTTAGAGTCTTAGACCTACAGCCTCTTCCCAGCCTTCCAAACGTGGCGGGCAACCAAGATTTAGTCTAAGTGAGGCACCTGAGCACCTCCTGGCTCTTCTCCTTCCCAGACTGGGAGCCGAACCTCTTGACCTCAGAGGCTGGCACTGGGAGGGACGGTGGGTTCAGGGAAGGCCTGGCCTGCTGCAGGAAGACCCCACTGCCCATGGCCTCAGTGGAGGTGGCGTCCCTGTAGCTGTGTCCAAACCGGAAGGGACTGGTGAGGTGTGTGGTGTAGCCAGTGAGGGCCAGAGTCCTCCTGGGCATAAAGGCTCCAGGGCCCAGAAGCAATTTCAACCTTTATCCCAGGCAAGTGGCTTTTCCCTGTCTTTTTCTTCTTCTTCAAAGTAGGAGGAGTCACTTCCTTTCGGATAAGGGAGCACATTAGGGCTGCCAGTCTGGGCTCTTGCTGCCCCAGGGGTCTCCTCCAGCGTCTGTGCCCCTTGGTTCCCTACCCAGCACCCTGGTGACTGCGCTTCCTGTGGTTGGATGTGCCGCTGACCACATATGTGCTCTGTGCTCTCTGGGGCCAAGCGTCTCTCTAGGCCTTTCAGAGCTTTCAGTGGTAAAAAAAATAGCCCAGTGTTGCATGGGTACCGCAGGTTTGCTACCTCTGCTATAGGCATTGGGAAAGGGTAAGGAACAAAACTCAACCGATATCCATCTTCGCAGAGCTTATGTTTTGAATGTTACAACCCCAGATCCATTCTGTATCCTTTATCCCCAAAGTACATCCATTGAGAGAGGAGTGACACAGTAAAGCCCTCCTTTGCTGGTCCACCGAGCTGGCCCCCACTCTGCCTGTCCGGCTTTCCTCTCCTCTCCCTTCTTTCCTTTCTTTCAGAACGGCACAAGTGTTCCTCTCGAAACCAGAGTGAGCCTCATTGGGCCTTGAGATGGCCCTCGGGCTCAGAGGAGAGAAGGTGTGGAAGGGGGTGAGGCAGACAAAGGACCTGTTCTCCGGAAGAGGTCCCAGAGGCCTCCTCCTGAGGCTGTTTGCTGTCCTCTTCCTCCAGGGCTTGTTCCTTTTCTGACAGCTGAGCACTTCCTGTCCAGGAGCAACATGGGTTAACAAAGTCCTTCTTCCACAGTCTTCCTGAGAGAGCAAGGGAGCCTCGGCAGGTTTTCTTCAGGAGGGCTGGGCAGTCAGGTGGGTTAGCAGAGAGGGGAAGCTGCCCAATGCACAGTGCCCCACCCTGCGGCTGGAGTGTCAGAGAGCACTGAGAAAAGGCTGGCTGGTAGGGTGGGCAGCTCAGGAAACCCCATTCTGCAGAGGAGGTAACTGCGCTCAAAGGAAAGGAAGACTTAGTCAAGCCACGAAGTTTCAGGGCTCGAATTTAAATCCTAAACTAAATCTGGTCTTCTTTTCCCTTTCACTCCATAGAGCAGGGGGATTGGGTTGAACAATGAGAAAGGAAAATTGCTGCCAGAGGGAGCAGCAGACAAAAGCATGGAGGGATAAAACAGCCTGTGGGTAACGCTCAGGATCCTTGTGTGATGGAATCAGAGGCAGAAAGGTACTGAAAGGTGGGGTCCAGTCTAGAAAGGGTTCGAATGATAATCTAGGAGTTGGGGTGCTCCTCCTATGTCTATGAGGGGCTCTCAGTCTTTTTAAAACTGTTAATTTTGAATTTTTACTTTTGAGCTTATTGATACATTTTACATATACATTGTGATTACATCCAACATTAAAAATCTCTACCTATACATGACATATCGTTTTTTTTTTTTTTTGAGACAGTGTCTTGCTTTGTAGTTCAGGCTGGCCCTGAGCTCACTATGTAGCCCAGGCAAGCCTCAAACCCAGCAATCCTCCTGCTTCTGCCTCCCAAGTACTGGGATTAGAGGTGTGAGCCACCACGCCCAGCATAGTGTGGTATGGTACTGATTACTGTTGGGCGTGAGTCACCATGCCCAGCACTGTTGTATGTGGTTACCAGGATGGAACTCAGGACCTTGCGCTTGTGAGGCAGGCACCTGGAACCACTGAGCTAATTCTCTGGCCCTATATGACATATCTTTTTTCTTTTTTTTGCTTTTTGAGACAGCGTCTTGCTTTGTAGTTCAGGCTGGCCCTGAGCTCAGTATGGTGCCCAGGCAAGCCCCCGCGAACTCAGCAATCCTCCTGTCTCTGCCTCCCGAGTGCTGGGATCACAGCCGTGAGCCACCACATCCGGCATTGTGGTATGCAGTGTTGATTGTTGGTGGGCATGTCTGCATGCCCAGCATTATATGTGGTTACCCGGGATCGAACTCAGGACCTTGCACTTGCGAGGCAGGTGCCGGAACCACTGAGCTAACCCTCTGGCCCTACATGACATATCTTGATTCTCATTTTTTTCCCTTCTTCTGTTCAGCCTACCATCCCCACCCCCTGTATATATATAAGCTTTGTTTCTGTTTTTTTGTACTATCAAATTGTTCTTTCCTTTCCTTATTTTCCCTTACCCCCCTTCCATTGTCACTTTGAACATTTTCTTCCTGTTTTGCAATATCTATTTTAAATTCTGGACCTCATTTACACTTTTAGTTTTTCATACCAGAGAAAAGATATGGTATTTACACATCTGTGCCTTATTATTTCACTTATGGGTATGTCCTCAAGGTTCATCCATTTGAGTATAAATGGCTCGAATTTATCATTCTTTATGGGAGACTAATACTCCATTTTATTTTAAAAAAAACCCCACATCTTCTTTATCCAGTCTCTTGTTGATGGGGATTAGGTGTGTTTCCAAGATTTAGCTATTATAGACTGAACTACTATAAATGTTGATGTACATAGGTTGCTGTGGTATGATTCTCTTAATTCTTCCATGTATATACATAGCAGGGAAATGGCAGGGTCAAATGGGACCTTTAATCCTGGTTTTTAAAGATAGCTCCACACTGATTTCCTCAGTGGTTGTACCAGTCTACATTCCCACCAGCAGTGGAGAAAGGTTCCTTTCTTCCCACAACCCCACCAGCCTTTGTTGTTGGTTGATTTCTTGATAGCAGCCATTCTTTGTGGTATGAGATGGAATCTCAGTGTTGTTTGCATCTGCATCTCTCGAATGACCAGTGATATTGAACTTTTTTTCATGATTCTTTGCTGCCTGTTAATTTCAGATGTCCATTTTTGGATTGGGTCTTCAGACTTGGAGGAGCTGATTTTTAAAATTTCTGCATATATTCTAGAAGCTAGTCCTTTGAGGAACAGCTGGTAAAATTTTTTTCCCAACTTGTAGGCTGTCTTTTTGCTTTGTTGTTGGTTTCTCTTGCTGTGCAGAAGCTTTTCAAAAAATTAAATCCCACTCGTTGATTCTTTTTGCTACTTCCTGTGCTGTTTGTAAAGTCTTTCCTTATGCTAGTGTCTCTTAAGAGTCTACCTAAGCTATCTTCCTGCAGGTTTAGTGTTGATAGGTTTTTAATTACATTTTCAAATTCATTGATTGATATTGGGCTGTTAAACATTTTTATATCTACTTTGTTTAACTTTGGAGTTCATATGTGTCTAGGAATTAGTCCAATTGTTCTGTTTTCTATCTTACTGGAGTACAGGCTTTGGAAGTAGGTGTTGAGTGTCCTTTGGATTTCTGCTGGGTCAATTGTGGTTTCATCTTTTTCATTCGTCATTGCATGAATTTGGGCCTTTTCCTTCTTTTTCTTTTGTTTGGGGTACGGTTAGCTAAGGGTTTGTCAGTTTTGTTTAGTCTAGAAAGAAGCAACTCTTTGATTCGTTGATTTTTTTGTATCATTTTCTTAGTCTCCGTTGTGTTTATTTCTCCTCTGTTCCTTATAATTTCCTCCTTTGTATGAGCTTTGGAGTTTGTCTTGCTCTTCTTTTTCTAGGAGCTTATGGTTCAGCATTAGATTGTTTATTTGGGCTCACTGTATTCGTGTTGTGGGCATGTACTGCTATGAATTTTCCCATAGCACTGTTTTCACTGTGCCTTAGATTCCTGTATGTTGTACTTACATTATAATTCAATTGTATAAACTGTCTAATTTCTTCTTTAATTTCATCCCTGTCCTATTGGTTGTTCAGGACAGTATTAGTTGGACAGTGTCAACTTTCATATGTTTATGAAATTTTTGTAATTTCCTTTGCTATTGATCTCCAATTTCAAGGTGCTGTGGTCTGATAACATACAGGGGATGACTTTAATTCCTTTGTATTTACTTAACCAAGTTCTATGAACTAGCATGTGGTCTATTTTGGAGAATGACCCATGTGCAGCTGAGAAGAATGTGTATTTTCATTTTGTGGGGTGGAATACTCTGTAGACATCTATTAAGTCCATTTGTTCAAAAGTTTGGTTCAGTTCTAATATTTCATTATTGATTTTTGTGTGCGTGTATTTGATCTATTTGTGACAGTGGGGTGTTGAGGCCCCCCACTACTATTGTTTAGGGGTGATTTGGCTTTTCATGTCCATTAATATTTGTTTTGTATAGTTTAGTGTGCCAACATTTGGTGAATATATTTATGATTGTCATCTCTTCCTTTTGGATTGTTCCCTGTAAGAGAATGTAGTGACCTTCTTTGTCTCTCTTAGTTTTGGTTTGAAGTTGACTTTGTCTGCAAATAAGAGCCTGCTTTTTTGCAGTTTCCTATCACATGGAGAATTGTTTTCCATCTATTTACTTTGAGTCTATGGATTTCTTTTTCAATTAACTGTGTTTCTTGAATACAGCTTATTGTTGGATCTTGCTTCTTGATCTTTTCTGCCAGTTAATTGGTGAATTGAGGCCATTAACATTGAAGGTTATAACTGCTATGTGTTTACTTGTACTTGTCATGATGTTTCTCTATAGTTTTTTTTGTTATTATTTTCTCCCTTACTATTTAATTTCTTGTATTGCCTAGTGGTTTCAATCTGTTAAGCCTCGTGGAGTTGTGAGCCTCACTCTCTTTTTCTAGGATATTGTCCAGAATTTTTTGTAATGCAGGTTTAGTATTCATGAAGTGTTTCTTGTGTTCTTTGTCATGGAACTGTCTCGTTCCCTTTGATTTTGAAGGATAGTTTTGCAGGACACACCAATCTAGGTTGGAGATTGTTTTCTTTTTCTTTTTTAAAATTTGAATCATATATATATATATACACACACACACACATATCATGATCACACACAATATTGAGAATTATATCAGTATATGACACAATTTAATTCTCATTTTTCCCATTTCCCTACCCACCCGACAACCCCCTCCCCCATATACCTAAGCCTTGTTTCCCTTTTTTATTACCATCATGTTTTTCCTTCTTCTTGTTACCCCTACACCCCATTTCCCTTTGCATATTTTCTATTTCACAATATCTACCATATATTCTAGAGCTCATTTACATCTTCAGTTTCTCATACCAGAGAAAAGATATGATATTTACAGATCTGTGACCTATTTATCTCACTTATGAGTATGTCCTGAAGGTACATCCATTTGAGTATAAATGAGTCAAACAACATTATTTATGGCAGAGAAATATTCCATTTTATAGAAAAACCACATCTCTTTTTTTTAAAAACAATTCTTTATTGGTACATTTTATATACATCTCACAATCACATGTAGCACTGTGGAATTTATGCCAGTATATGCCACAAGTTAATTCTCATTTTTACCCACATCCCTGCCCACCCACATCTCTCCACCCCCTACATACATGCTCTTTTATTTTCTTTCAGAATCATATTTATTCCTTCCCCTCATTACACCCCCACACCAAATTTCCTTTGGAAATTTCCCATCCTACAAAAACTGTCATACTTTCTAGAGCTCATTTGCATCTACAGGTGCTCATATCAAAGAGAAGATCGGTATTTGCCCATCTGTGATCTCTTTATTTCACTTATTAGTGTGTTCTCCAGGTGTATCCATTTGCACATAAATGAATGAATCTTGTCATTATGGCAGAGAAATACTCCATTTTATAAAAAACCCCACATCTTTGTTATCCAGCCTCCAGTTGATGGGCATTTGGGTTGTTTCCAAGATTGAGCTGTCACAAACTGACCTGCTATGAACATGAGTGCACATATGTTGCTGTGATTTGAATCTTTTAATTCTTTCATGTACATAGGAGGTTGTTTTCTTTAGGGCTTGAAATATTTCACTATAGATTCTCTTTGATTTAAGGGTTTGTGTTAAAAAAGTCTGCTGTAATTCTGATAGGCTTTCCATTGTATATGTTCTATTTCTTTTCTCTGTTTTCAACATTTTGTTCATCTGTTATGATTTTGATATTGTGACTATTATATGCCTAGGTGTGGATTTTTTTTTTTCCTTTTTGAGACAGGGTCTCGCGTTGTAGTTCAGGCTGGTCCTGAGCTCACTATGGTGCCCAGGCAAGCCGCTGCGAACTCAGCAATCCTCCTGTCTCTGCTTCCTGAGTGCTGGGATTACAGGCGTGAGCCACCACGTCCGTCATTGTGGTATGCGGTGTTGATTGTTGGTAGGCGTGTCTCCACGCCCAGCATTCTATGTGGTTACCAGGGATCAAACTCAGGACCTTGCGTTTGCGAGGCAGGCGCCAGAACCACTGAGCTAACCCTCTGGCCCTGAGGTGTGGATTTTTTTTGATGATGGTTAGTTGGAGTCTTGTTTGCCTCATTTATCTGTATTGTCAAATTCTTTTCTCTTGCTTGGGAAAATTTTTACCGTTATATCTGTGAATAGTTTTTCAATTTGCACTCTGCTGTTTCTTCATTGACTCTGATCAGTTGTTCTCTTCAACAACTGCTGGATTGTTTTCTCATGGTCTCTTACTACTTTTAAGAAATTGTTCCTGGGCCGGAGGGTTAGCTCAGTGGTTCCGGCGCCTGCCTCGCAAGCACGAGGTCCTGAGTTCGATCCCCGGTACCATATACAATGCTGGGTGTGCAGACTCACGCCCACTAGTAATCAATACCACATGCCACAGTGCCGGGTGTGGTGGCTCACGCCTGTAATCCCAGCACTCGGGAGGCAGAGACAGGAGGATTGCTGAGTTCGAGGCTTGCCTGGGCTCCATAGTGAGCTCAGAGCCAGCCTGAACTTCAAAGTGAGACCCAGTCTCAAAAAAACAAACAAACAAACAAAAAACTTTCCTTTTCTGGTCACTAACTGTGATCCTGTCTTCTATGTTTGAAATTCTGTGTTCATATTCACTGGCTCTACTATGTAAGCTTTCAGTGGAGTTTTTAACCCCTTGAATTTTTGTTTGAAACATTTATTGGATTTCATTTGTTTTCCATGCTGGGATTCCATCATGTTCCTGAGGTCCTCTATTATTTTTTCTGTATGTCACTCATTCTGATTGTCATCTGTGCTGTTATCTGAGAGATTAATTCCCATTTTATTTTTTCCATGTCCTCTTTTGTGGCCAGATCAAGGAGTTCAGGCAGTTTTGTTTCAGAATGGTCCATTTCTTTGGTCCCTATTTTTCTCTTTGGAGATCGGGAATTCTGGGTTTGAGTCTCATTTGCTATTTTTCTCCTTTTGATTTTTTTTTTGCTATTGTTAGTGTTTCTGTTTTAATTCCTGGGTTAATGTCTGTAAACTGCTTGTTGCAAGTATCTTTCTTGCTAATATTTAGAACCCTTAAGAAATGATTTCCTCCTGGGTCATCTTTCTGATAGTATTGACCTTGGGTCTCTGCATAAAGCCAAACACAACCTCAGGACTTACAGCCCAGATGCAGATGCTACGCTTGAGTCTCACGGGATGGCCTCACAAGAAGTCAGTGTGCAAGCCCTGTTCAGATGGAGCAGAGCCACTCAGTGCCAGCCTTGCCCAGTCTGGGACTCCTGGTCTTTAAATAAAGTCATGAACACAGGCTGGTGTGTGGGGGTTACAGGAAGATGACATAGTCCCCTTCCTTAGAGAACTGACCTTCCAGAGCTGTCAGCCGTATACAATCAGATGATCTCAGCAATGATGAGTGCCATGAATACATTCAAAGGAGAGACGTTAGGGTAAGGGACGATGTGGAGTGCTATTTTAAACTGGTTGGAGAGGCTTCTTTGCATTATTTGAGTTGATGTTTGATGAGCAAGAAGCATCTACCCATATCAAAATTCTTCGAAAGATATCCCAGGCGGGGGTAACAGCCAGTGCAAAGAGCAGGGAGGAAGGCTATTGTGGCTAGCGCTGAGTGAGCTTGTGAGGAAGGGTAGACATGTTTTGCAGAGGTCCTGGGGAGGAATTTACTGTGAGAAAGCCAGTGAAGGTCAGGCACCTGTGAGATCATTATGTGGGCTAGGTGAAAACAGGAGACTGGTGAGGAGGGGCCTGGGACAGCTAAAGGGAGCCTGGTCCCGGCTAGCTCTGAAGGGATGACAGGAGGGTTGCTGACGGTTTTAGAGGCAGAACAGAAGGGATAATACCTAAGAATGGTCTGGTCAGATCAGAGTTCCTTTCCTGATGGTTTTGGTAACCAAATCACTCCTGATAGCAACTTATGGGAAGGAGTGGGGCAGTAGAGATCCTGGTAGCTGCTTGACAGACTGTGTAGGGGATCACTGCTATTTGGGCCCAGCTGTATCTGCTGCTCTGGCCTTGCAATACTGACCAGCTAGAACTCATTAACCAGAAACCTGGTGTTGTAATCTCTATACACAAACCTGGGAGTCTCCAAATAATATCTTCCCCCAAATTGTGACATGTGCCCTTGCCCTTGGCAGGGAGTGGGTGGGAGCCAAAGATGACTGTCTCGTTTCTTTCAGGCTTATCTATGTGGCATTTCTCCTGCTATCTTATTTGGCAAAGAAGGACACACCACGTAATGTTTGCAGGCGTCCTGTCAAAAGTCCATGTGACCTTGAGGTACTTGCTCTTCCTCCACAAACTGGCATTTTCTTATCAGTTAGTGCAACAGAGACCACCAGTTCTTGAGCACCTTGAGGACAGAGCACCATGAGGATGTGGAGGGTTAGTGGGTCCCCAAAAGGCAGGATGGCAGACGCTTGTGTCTGTCCCCTGGGTTCAAGTGACTACCTGGGCACAGCAAATAACCAGAGGCTGGAGCCAAATTTCTTTGCGTCCTGACCCTCAGTTTCCTCAGCTGAAAAAATACAGTTGAGAATAGTTTCTGCCTGATGGGAGGAAGCATGCTCATGTTCAGCAAGAGTTGAGCTCAGTGTGGGATTGCCCACCTCGGAATTCTGTGGGGCCTTGCCACTATGTCCTAGGTACTTCTTGCACTGCTGAGGACCTGGAGAAAGCCTGCCTCTCTTTGCTGACTGCTTTGTTTACCTGGAAGATGCCGCCTACCTCCAGTGGCACCATGAAGCCTGGACCTAGGTGGCACGGGTGTTGGGTGATCCATACACTAGAACACTAGGCTGCGACCTGCCTATTTTGCATTTCCATAATAGCTCATCCACCATTGTTTTCTGCCTCCTCAAAGCCAACTCTTCACAGTCTGCTTGGGGCATTTTCAGAAGTGCTACTGTTGCAATATCCTGTGGCTCTCTAATTATGTATGTGTTTCTCTTTCTCCTGGCCAACGTCCCTGTCCTGCATAACTATCTCTCTGTTTCCGGCTTGGCATCCCCATCTCTCCCATCATTCTCTCTCTCCTTCTCTCATCTCTTCTTAGCTGTGTTTCCTTTTTCAAAGCAGAAACCCCTTGTGGTTTTACTTTGGCTGCTCTTAGTGGCTGAAGTTATAGTTCCAGCCCAGAACCCCTCCCAGACTACAAAGGCAAGGGCCTGCCATCTTTCCCTTGGCCTGCTGATCTGTGCAATCCATCCCACACCCATCCATGCCCCTCCATGGCCAGCCTGTATATCCTGTCAGGTCCAGGGCCTCTGTGGTCTGTGTGCTGGGCAGGGGCGGAGCTGGGCAGAGGCGGCCCACCCCTGTAATCACTGGCCGCAGCTATTCTGGGCCTCTCTCTAGTGCCTGTTCCATCCACCCACTGGCTGCAGTTATGGTACCACTTTGCTGCAGGCTAGAGTCTGGCCAGGAAATGAGAGGCCTTGGGTGTTTTTTGGAGGGGGGGGGGGGTTTTTGG
>PVIC010035423.1:0-19063 GCA_004025085.1 Thryonomys swinderianus | reverse complement strand
AGGGAGGGAGGGAGGGAGGGAGGGAGGGAGGGAGAGGGGAGAGAAAAAAGAAACAGAAAGAAATGGTAACATACATAAATCAGCTGTCTATATATTAATCCCTGTAAGGCAATGCCATGGTGGTCATATCTTTGGTAGAATGAGTATCATTTAACTATTTCTTCAGTGATGCAGTATAACAATTACCCTGAAAACCTGCAATAGCAATAAACAATCATTTCCCCCATGTTTCTAAGGTTCAGGTGACGCAGGCTAGTCTTGCCTAAGCCTGCTCACATACCTGAGGATTGATTCTGCTCCGTGTGTCCCCAGCCCTCCTCCTGGTGCCCGTGTTCTAATCAGCATGTTTTCGTCTAACAGCACCAAGCAAGACAAACAATTGGTTACACTTAGTGGATCTTGGAACAGAGGCTCACAATTGGCACACTGTCCTTTCCATTGCATTCTATCAGCCAAAGCTAGTCAAAATTCCACAGGTTCAAGTAATTAAAAAAGAAAAAAAATAGAAGTTTACTGTTAACACGATAAAGGGCAGATTCAGAAAGGTTACTGTGGCCAATGTTGTTATGTACTCTGGAAGGGCACGGTTTAAATGGACAAAAATTGGTACCTTCCATGAAAGACGTAAAGTTGGTTTGCATTAAAAAATGTAACAAAGAAATAATATCTCACTGTACTATATTCACTATAATTGTTTTTAGCTACTTTATACATCCTTAAAAAACCCCCAATTAGTTTTTTCTAATTTGCTTGAAACTTGCCATGGGAGTGGTGGTTTTGTAAACTAATAAATCCTGTCTCTACTGTTATTTTACTTTAAAACTAGCTAAAATAGGGCTGGGATTGTAGCTCAATAGCAGCACACCTGCCTTGCAAGTACAAGGTTGTGAGTTTGATTCCCAGGACTGCAAATTAAAAATGAAGAGAGAGAGACAGAGAGAGAGAGAGAGAGACAGAGAAACAGAGAGAGAGACAGAGAGAGAGACAGAGAGAGAGAGAACTAGCTAAAACACTAATGTATATTTATTGGACTTTGTGACTGTCAGTTGTGCTAGGCTGTACTGAGCCAGCCAGCATCAGTAAAAAGATGAAATCTCAGCAATGTTTAATTTGGGTGAGTGGAGAGAGACTTTCGTCCAGGGTCTTCCAGGCCTCAATTTCCATCATCTTTTCCACTTCCACATCAAAACATGGCTTCCTGGGTCACTGAGACAGAAAAAAAAACAGAAGACAAGGGCCAGAGATTTAGCTCAGTGGTTCCTGTGCCTGCCTCGTAAGTGCAAGGTGCTGAGTTCGATCACTGTAACCACATACGGTGCTGGGTGTGGTGACTCACGCCCACCAGCAATCAGCACCACATACCACAGTGCCCGGCGTGGTGGCTCACGCCTGTCATCCCAGCACTCGGGAGGCAGAGACAGGAGGATTGCTGAGTTCGAGGCTTGCCTGGGCTACATAGTGAGTTCAGGGCCAGCCTGAACTACAAAGTGAGACCCTGTCTCAAAAAAAAGAAAAAAAAAAAAAAGAAAAGAAAAGGACAAAAAAGCCACACAAGCACATCCATGTGTCCAATTTCAAGTGGCACAGGACCCTCCCACTCATACTTCATTGCCCAGGGTTAGTCATACTCTTGAACTTACCCCAATCTAATTAGAAGAGAGTGGATTTAATGAAGGGAAATACAGGATCTTTGTGACAACTCTGTATGACACATCTTTGTATCTGAATATTGTATCCCAATTATCTTAATTGGATACGTTATTTTAATATTTTACTATCTGTTAAGATGTGATTTTTTTTCCTTTAATCTTGCTTTTGAAATGTTCGTGAATATGGCTAATTTGAAAGGTATTTTCAAAGGTATTAACTCCTAATATTTTCAGTAAGTTTCACAAGTTTTCAATTTTCTTTTAACTTAATGTAATTTTCTACCATCTTAAAATTCATACTTTTATATAGTAAAATATATTAATCTTTTATTGAAGAATTTTGCCCCTGTGTATTTAAAAATGTCTCAAACACAGTTATGTGAATATTTGCTTATATTTCCTATTCATCATTTTGTAATTTTAGGGATTTAATTTATTTCATTTTTTTTACAATCTATGTTCTTTTCACATGTGCTTCTAGTTTATGTATTACATTGAACAATTATTTGTATCTAGTATATATATATAACAGAATTTAAGTTTTGTGTTGGGTATGGATTTGAGATAATCTTTTCATTGAAGCATGTATGTAGCCTAATTTACTGTTATTTTATTTGAAAGTCAATATTCATTTTTATTAAATGCAATGATAACAGCAGAAAATTTTTTCATATATTTTTGCAGTATAATATTATGTATAGCTATTACTCCTTTAAAACCAAAGTTAATTTCCTGCAACTAGGTTGTTAAATGAATTGGTTGATAAGTGAGTAACAATATACAGTATTATACAGTATGTACGTTCCGATATTCAGAAAAAAAGAAATGGTCAAAAGAAATTCTAACTTGATGTATTGCCTTTAATCTGTATAGCTTCTCATGCAGTGCTGTAATATACAACAGAATATAAAACTATAGTACTCTATACTTCAATCAGCAAAAGTTACAGTGCTGTATAAACGATATATACTATAGAAACAAATAACATTGAGGCTTTGTAGCCAAGATGTAAAGAACTGTACAACATAATGGGTCACAAGTCAGAATAATAATTGAGCAGGTGGGTTGTTGAGTGGGGAATATCTGTATTGCCAATATATTATGTCAATTTTTAGGTATAAGACAAAAACACATGTTATTGCTTAGTTTCTGTAACTCAAGAGTCCATGTATATCTTGGCTAGGTCCTCTGATTCTGGCACTCTGAAAGGTGTGCTTGGACTGCAGTCATCTTAAGAATGGGCTGTGTGGGCCGGAGGGTTAGCTCAGTGGTTCTGGTGCCTGCCTCGCAAGCGCAAGGTCCTGAGTTTGATCCCTGGTAACCACATATAATGCTGGGCGTGGAGACACGCCCACCAACAATCAACACCGCATACCACAATGCCGGACGTGGTGGCTCACGCTTGTCATCCCAGCACTTGGGAGGCAGAGACAGGAGGATTGCTGAGTTCGCGGCGGCTTGCCTGGGCACCCTAGTGAGCTCAGGGCCAGCCTGAACTACAAAGCGAGACCCTGTCTCAAAAAAAAAAAAAAAAAAAAAAAAAAAAAAAAAAAAAAAAAAAAAAAAAAAAAAAAAAAAAAAAAAAAAAAAAAAAAAAAAAAAGCAAAAAAAAAAAAAGAATAGGCTGTGGAAGGAAATTGCCCTCAGCCTGTTGGTAGGATTCGGTTACTCATGTTCTGTGTCACTGAGAGACTCAGTTTCTTACTGGCTGTTGGAGGCCACTCTCTGTTTTCTGGCATGTAAAATTCTCCGTAGGTCAGTTCACAACACGCCAGCTGAGAGTATGAGCAGGACAAGAGAGAGTGCTAAGAACAAAATGTAAGTTGGAAAGCAAGGCTTTCTGTTAGTGAGTTTTGCAACTGATATTCCACTGTCTCTGCTTTATTGTACTTATTAGAGGAAAATCAGTGGAGCTAGTTTTCATAAAAAGAGAGGGGTATTAGGGTTTTCCAGGGAAACATAGTCAACTACTTAGTAGACAATAGAGACAGATGATAGATAGCTGGATAGACAGACAGACACAGACAGGAGGACTTCTTTGTGGAAATCCACTTATACAAACACAGTAGACCAGAAGCTCCACTGTCTACCATTTCCAAGCTGGAGAGCTGGGAAAGTAAATTTGGTATGTGTCTAAGTGCCCAAGAACCAGGAAGTTTAGGTTCCAATTCCTAGCTTAGTCCAAAGACCAGAGAACCAGAACTCAAGAGACCAAGGACAAACCGTATTTGATGGCTCAGCTCAAGAGGAAACAAAGAAATCACGTTTCCTTTACCGTTTTAAGTCTGCTGAGATGTTGAATTGATTGAACAATTCAAAACAAAGACTTTGGAAATAATTTCCTCTGTAAAAATAGAAAGAACGCTGGCAGATGCCTTCAGGATAAGCCTTTTTATAATCATAGAAATGAAACCAACTCAAACATTGAGAAGGACTCAGCTTTGATTTTTGTGTAGAAAGGGGCTTTCCCCTGCCTCTTAATAGAGTCAAGGGAAGAGTCAGCCAAGAGAACCAGGGTAGGTTGAGACACAGCAGACATAAGAATAAGGGTTAACGAGAGTAGCTAATTCATGCAGCTGTCTTGAGAATTAGAAAAAGATAGTGCTTATAAATCTACTGTCAGGTTAGAACACAGTTAAGTGCTTTAAAATGATCACCTATTTGTAGTGCTGACTGGGTATATCAACTTGCCTGAGACAATAACTTTTGTTTCTTTTTGTTCTACTTGCTGCTCCCTTTGATTTTTCCAAACATCTCTTCAAACTCAATATATTATTAGCAATATAGAATCAGAATTTTTAATATAATTAACTGAAAGTGACTTTGATACAGTACTAGTCAAATGTTATTCTAAATTGGTTATGTGAAACAATATGTAAGCATGTTTATTGCATAGAAAAAAATAAACAAGCTATATTGTCTACAGTTACAAGTTCCCTCTGATGAATATTACTATTATATACATCTAAAATGTACCAGTAAGATAAAGAGAATACATTAAGCAAATATTTATGGCATAAAGCCTGATATTTCAGTACATGCATACATAGTCTAATGGCAAAGCTAAGATAATGAACACATCCATTTCCTCAAGCATTTGTCTCTTCAGTTTGTTTAGAATGCGCGGGCTCTTCCAGCTATTTAGAAATAAATCATACACTGTTGAACACTATAGTTACCCTGATGTACAATACTAGAGCTAACTACTCTGATTTAACTGTACCATTTTCTGTTTCCCCCAACACCTAATTTTTCATTATTCCTGTGGACATAAACAGTAACAGGTGATGATAGAAGTCCTAAAGAGTAGCATTTTAAATGCAATAAACACTGAATTACGATTACAGTTCAAGTTTCCAAGCAGCTTCACTTCCAACACCTTTGCCTTTGCTCTTCATCTTCTAGTGACAAAGAACTGTATGTTTCCCATGAGTCCACAGTGGCAGCTTTCCTCTTGTTCCAGCTTGGCTTCTCTCTGTCTTAGCACAGAGAAGAAATTATGAAAGGAGAAAAGGCTGTGATGCTTTTCTGTTGATTTTTACCCCATTCTCATCCCAAAGTGCAAAGCTGTTGATTAGTGTGAAACTCTGTGATTATATTTTTTCATCAGAAGTTTTAACAGTTGCTTTTGTTCATTTGTTTCATCTAACAGTGTACCAACTATTTTCTAAAATTGTTGATGGTCCTTCACTACCATTAATTAGTACTTTTCCTTAAACACCATTGAGATATGAAATGTATTAGTCTATTAGATCTGACTGCTCTGGTAATAAATTGTCATCAACAAGTAATTTGAAATTAGATGTACAAAGTTGTAGGGTTTTTTTTAACGTTGAAAATTTGTGAAACAAGAATTTTGTACAACTACAATGTGAATCTATAGGATTGTACGGACAAAAATAATAGTTTTGATAAATATGATAGAAATTCAACTTTGGAAAATTAAAGTTCTAATTTGGTGAAGTCAGTGTCATTTATTGATTTTCCTTTCATAATTATCAGCAACAGGAACTACAGTCATTTTAATGCTTGACACATAGCAGCATCTCCATAAAAACTGTGGACATATAAATGAAAGAATAAACTTTTGCAACAGTATGCATGGGGAAAAATATTACATATACAGGCTGGAGATTTAGCTCAGTGGTTCCAGTGCTTGCCTCGTAAACACAAGGCCCTGAGTTCGCTCCCGGTAACCACATACAATGCTGGGCACGGTGACTCACGCCCACCAGCAACCAGTACCACAGTGCACCACAGTGCCAGGCATGGTGGCTCACACCTCTAATCCCAGCACTCAGTAGGCAGAGGCAGGAGGATTATTACTGAGTTCCAGGTTTGCCTGGCCTACATAGTGAGCTGAGGGCCAGCCTGAACTACAAAGCAAGACCCTGTCTCAAAAAAAAATATATATTACATATACAAACATATATTCTGGTAACAAATCCTCATTAAAATTGCATCGATTATATACATAACAGTGAATGCATGTTACAAAATACTAATCAGGTGTTATATTCAATAGTGTTTCATTTATAATATATCTTTGATATATTTTCAACAGAGTGAAATGGGGGCAGTGAATGGCAAAGAAATTTCTGTGATGTGCATCACTTTTAGAAAGCAAGTATAGAACTTCTACTTCTGGCCATAAAGAAGTAAGTCTACAGAGTTTCTGCTCCAGTATAAACAACTTCGGAAGTAGAAAAGATGGTGGAATGGTACTTGTTTCATTAACTAGGACAATAGACAATACAGGATGGAGATCATTTACAGACAAAAAACACGGACTGTAGCACTACAATCGCTTCAGCTTCCTTCCAGGAAGCACATTTTGAACACAAGAATAGGAATCTGAGTGCAGCAGTATTTCACTAAATTAAAGAGACAGAAAATAGAATCCGCCTATGTGAAATCTATGGGATTTGCACAGAAGACTGGAGAAGAGAGAGTTAAGTAGAAAAGTAGCTGTAGAAATTTTCACAGAAGCTCTTTGGGTCTATGTCTGATTGCTAATCAATGTACTGTGTGGTAAATTTCATGGGCCAGTAAAGAACAACTGTCTGCCAGCCTTTGGTTGAAATTTTTCCAGAACTCTTCGTCACTACAAAGGTATCAGTATTTAAAGAAGTTCAGTTCGTTACTTAATATGGCAAAGGAGATTGAACAGTATCCCATTTTTTTCTTCTTAATAATAATAATCTCCAAGCCCTATTGCTCATATTAATGAAAACAGACTGCTCTAATATAGTTTTCAAGTCTCACAGTTGTTTCCATTGGAAGAGAAAATTGTCTAACCTTGGGAAAAGTCTATAAGAACATGGTAAAAAGAGCCTGTTAGAGGATTTGGGTGTTGACTAGCTAATTTGACAGAATGTAATGAAGTAGGAGTTTGTCTGGATTGAAAGCTGTCTGAAAATAGGAGCAATTATATGACTAGGTATCTAACTGGATCTTATACAGAGGAGGACTTAGGGCAAATTTAAAACCTGTAGCTCCAAAAGCAAGCAAGTCATTCATTTGTACTAACAGTGAAGGGGACATTTTGTACTGTCTGTATTGTGCAACAATATTATTTGTTCAATATTTGGGCAAGATTATGAAATGATTATTTTTTCTTTTCACTTCATTGTGCTCTGAAACTTGTTCTATCAGATTGCGTGTGGCTCTCCTGTGAGGGCCAGTCCTGCTTCCAATAGCACTGAAGCCAGTTTAGAAGGGCCTGCTCTGCTCTCATGTGTCAGGGACTGTTTCCATTTATTGAAAAAAATTCCCTCCACAGTAGACTGAGAAATCTTCACAATTCCACCAGTGAAGTGGAGAACCTTCACTTAATGTTTCAAGAAATAGAAGACAGAATGCTATACCAGACCCAGTGTAAAGGCTTCTCTGGAATTATCCTAGAAAGGCTTGAAAGCAAACCTTAGCAACCAATATCCAAAAAAAGATTAAGCTGATCTTTGCTTAAATGTCTAGTGGAACAAACTGAACAGCAAATTGTGACCCAAAACCAGAATTAAATCAAAGATAATAGAATTAATTCAAGGTGGGCTTCAAAAATATTATTTAAAATAGTGCAGTTCTATACTACATTTTAAAAGAAAGCATGAGCATAATGAAAAAAAATTGAAGACAGAACATAGGAATTTAGAAATAAGCTATACACCATCTGAAATGAAAAACTGAGAGGCTGAATTCACCAATACATTAGACATTTCCAAAGAAAGATACAGGAAGTATTTAAATTGAGGCAATGACAGAAATCAGAGACTAATAATAATATCTGAATATATTACAAATGTTTTAAATACTCTTACTGAAGAAGATAGAATTGTAGGTAAAAATGAATGGAGTTTATAATACGGGGTGGTAAGCAAGTTACTGGAAGAGCAGAGAGTATCCAAATTTAGACCTGAAAGAAAATACAGATGTTCGCAAAACTGAAAGAGGCAAAGATTGCTAAAGGAAGCACTGCCATTGTGACCAATAAATGAAAGAAAAATACTGAACTAGATTTTATAAGAATTAGAAGCTTTTACTCTTCCAATCATATCACTAAGAAAATGAAATGATACGCTGGAAGCAATTATTCACAATACAATCATCAAGAGGAAAGAATTTTCACTTCAGAAAAGAAAACACAAAGAGTCGATGCTTGCCTGAATATACACTCAGTCTTCATCATCAGGGAAATGCAGATTATAATCATAATGCGATGCTATATCACAGCTACTAGGATGGTTAAGCAAAGAGTTGACAAATACGAGTATTGATGAGAATGTGTAGCAACCAGAACTCACATAAATTGCTTTGGGAAAAGTTTGGAATATCTTATAAAGAAAAATATACCCTTACTTTACGGCCCACTGACTTTTCAAGAGAAATGAAAGTATATGTCCACATGCAGATGTATACATGAAAGTTCTAGGCAATTTAATTTGCAATAGCCAAAAGCTAAAATCAAATCTAATGCTCTCTAAAGGGTGAATGGGTGATCATGGTATATCCGAAGAAACAAATTACTGTTACATTCAACATATGAATGCAGAGCAAACATGATACCCTAAGCAAAAGAAACAGGGCACTGAAGAGTACTAGCTTCATGATCCTATTTTTAAGTTTCTAGAAGATAAAACCTAATCAGATTAATGAAAGATAGATATTGAGATAGTGGAGGATAGATATTTTGCAAATAGGAAGAGGACCAGCTCTCCACGATAAATGCAATCATTATGTCCTGCAAACATAAAAATAAATAATGATTCCATCTCGATGAGACTATGGAGAAGCCAATCACTGGAGCACATGAAAACTCTAGCATGAGGAAAATGTTTTGCTATTTAGTCTTCACAGTGAGTTCATGAGTGAAAATATTTGACAATATCACAATGGATCCTGAAATATTGTATTATATTGTACATAAAACATGAATCATCAGCTCTAGAAATGATTCCTGAAAGTAAAGCCTTGAAATAGAACTCAACAAATTAGGCTTAAATTGGAAACATTTGTATGTGTTTGTTTTGCCATGCATTTGGAAGTGGCAGAAAATGGAGTGAGGAATGCATATGAGGCTATTTTGAGTGGTTCTGTTTGAGCTGCAGAAAGAGGCCAAGGAATTTAAGCATTTTGTGATCTTTTTCCCCAAAAATTGTAAGGAGAGGGCCAGGGATTTAGCTCAAGTGGTACCACACCTACCTTGGAAGCTCAAGGGCCCAAGTTCGATCCCCAATACCATAAAAAAGAAATTGTAAGGAGAAAGAATTAAAATGTGTTACAGGCCTGGAGATTTAAGCTCAGTGGTTCCAGTGCCTGCCTAGCAATCACAAGGTCCCTGGTTCGATCCCAGCAACCACATACAATATGATGTTGGGTGTGGTGAGTCATGCACACTGCCAATCAATATTATACCCCACAATGCCAGAAGTGGTGGCTCACGCCTGTAATCCCAGCACTCGGGAGGCAGAGGCAGGAGGATTGCTAAATTCGAGGCTTGCCTGGGTTACATAGTGATCTCAAGGCCAGTTTGAACTACAAAGAGAGATCCTGTCTCAAAAAAAAATGTGTTACATACTTGTATCAACTCATTAAGATGAATGCAACTACTATGTACCACAAACACGTGGCAGTGAAAATAAGTAAATAAATTTACACAGGTTAAAAACAATAAAGAAAATTATAAAGGGTAATATGGCAAATTCTACTTATTAATCACTTCTCCATATCTAGGTTGTAAGCCTAGTACAGATTTAGTAGTATAGATTTTCAAACAAATTTTGAGTAATTGACTTTTTTATAAATTGAATTCTTTATTGGTACAATTTATATACATATCAAAATCATGTATAACATTGGGGAATTTGTACCAGTATATGACACAAGTTAATTCTCATTTTTACCCATATCCCTACCCACCCATGAGTAATTGACTCTCAAATGGTCGGCAAGATCACTAGGTATCCTACAGTCCTGGTAAATACCAATCACCTCAATATTTGACTGAATCAAGTTTCCATTATTGTTAGTGGTGCTATAATTCTTCTACATCTCTATGCTCCAAATTCTTCTACAATTTTATATATCCTAGTTGGCAGACTTTTCCTTTTCTTGCTATTCAATCTCATGCCTAGGTATCAAAATTATGCTTCTCTTGATGGTTGAAATACATCCTCTTTCATTAAAAAGTGCTGAAACTCTTAACTAGAGATTCAGTTACCTATTCTAACTCTTAGACTGCCTTGTCATTTTCTTGTAGAATTTCACAGATGAAATATGGGAAAGAAAATGTGGCAAAGTGGAAAAGAATTTGAATTTAGACTATGAAGTGTATGGTCCATAATCTAGCCCTGTCATTTACTAAATCTGTGACTTCTGGTATCAAACATTAGCCATAAGGTTAGCACTCAGTTTCTTCATTGAGAAATTCCAGGCAATAATCCATACATTTTGCTATTTTGTAGAACTGATTCATTAATATATGGAGAAATGTATTACACATATGTTAGGACATAACATATAAAATAGTGTGGAAACTCCAGGCTCATCTCTTTGCTACACTGAAAGTCTTTTGATAACAACGATCAGGTCCTCTCCAACTCTGTCCTGCACAAATCTACTTCAGACCTTGTTAGTACACTGTCTGGTTCATGGTAGTAACTGTTAATATATTCTGAATTATGTTAAGCATTTGAATGAAAATAACATATTCCCAGAAATAAAGATATATTCTGAGACTTGACCCCGAATCTTCACTTAGTCAAGTTAGAATTGGGCAGTTTATCACACATAAGATCTTTGCTTTTGGTTGTAAAAGATGTGTTTCCAGGGTAGCTTGTATTGATTTTCCCTGCAAGATTGTGCCATGGGATGGCACTGTCTCTGATGTGTTAAAAGACTCTAGGCAAGTCCCACCCCTTTGGTCACACACTGTTTATTTTCCATTTACACTATTGCTCTGGTATCGCTCCCTGGTGGTCTAGTGGTTAGGGTTCGGTGCTCTCTCTCACTATTGCTCTGGGAGCTACCAGCAAGGGGACGGTAAGGGAGTGTGACATACAATAGCGAAGTTTTATTGGAGATGTAAGTTAACTTAATTTTTTTGATTCAGTTCCTTTCTTCCTCTGTGATGACTATATCCTCCTGTAAAAAGATGGAAAACTTATAAATTATACTTTTCTACCTGAAAGAAGATTGAAGTGAAGGAGTAATACGAAAGATGTAATTATAATGTGCCAAGATAAGATCATTACAAGTTGTTCTCTTTTTAAGAATTTATTTTGGATGACATTTAAATTAAACTTCATTTTAATTCCAATACAAAGAAGGAAACCCACATCACTAACTAACTTTGCCAATCAACCTGTCAATAGACTAATTATCAAAAACTTAACAAGACAGAATTGCCCCTTTGCAGTTCTTACACCTTAGTGCCAGACATGAAGACAATTACTTTATTCAAGTTGTCACCTCACAACTTAAGTTTAAATCACACTCCCCCACAATCTTAACAGGATTTAGCCATAAAAGAACTTGTGAATTTTTGGAACTAGATTAAAGAAATATTTGTTAATCATAAGTAACACAGACACATAATGGAAACTATTCTGCATACTCTTAAACCATTCATGGGCGTAACTGTAGGCCAAAAATCATAAAACTGATCATAATAGCTGTTATTTAATATATATCTACTCATTTTAGATTTGCAATATCTTTAATTTTCAAAACAGAGCTAGGCACTATGGTCAGTGATGAGTAATCTTGATTGTCAATTGGACTGAATTAAGCAATGTCTGAGGAATGAATCCCGCACTTTGACAAGTGTAGCTGGGAGGGCGGTTCTAAAGATGACTGCCATAGAGGGTAGCAGATAAAGGTGAGAGCACCATGCAGTTGAGTGAAGGCCCAGATGGCATAAAAACAGGAGAGAAACCACTAGCACAGGATATCTGCCCCTTTCTATTTCTCTACTTTCTGACTGCCAATGTCTGTCCACCATGTTGTTGTGTCTCACCATAGTCCTAAAACAATGCAGCCAGCTGACACATGGACTAAAACCTTGGAAACAGTAAGCCAAAATAAACCATGCTTTAAGTTGCTTTCTTTTCTGTGTATTTCATTACAGTGATGGAAAGCTGACAAACACATGATCCATCTAATGAGAAAATGTGACTCAGCAGAAAAAGAATTTAACTTTTGTTAGGATGCACATGGCTTAGTCAGCTTTTCCTGGTTAAAGCTCTTCTTTATTAACTTACACAAAAAAACACACTAAAACTATTACAGACTTTGAACAAGGCTACTGAAATTTGTGCCTAAGGGCACTTTTTTTTTTTTTTTTTGAGACAGGGTCTCTTTTTGTAGTTCAGGCTGGCCCTGAGCTCACTGTGTAGCCCAGGCAAGCCTCGAACTCAGCAATCCTCCTGTCTCTGCCTCCCGAGTGCTGGGATGACAGGCGTGAGCCACCACGCCCAGTTTAAGGACACATTTAGATATACTGGACTCATTATAGAATTTGTTTTTCAGCCCAACTATTTCTTTTTTTAAATTGATTTTATTGGTACATTTTATATATACATTATGATCACAATCAATATTGAGAGTTTGTACCAGTACATGATATATCTTGATTCTCCTTTTCCTCTTTCCGCTGTCCTCCCTAAAATCCCCCACTCACTATATACATAAGCTTTGTTTCTTTTTTATTCATTAAATTTTTTCTTTCCCTTCTTTACTTACCACTACTCCCAGCTATTTTTAAAGAAATTCTAAGTAAAAATAGCTGTTCTCTTTTCATAGTCAAGCAAAAAGGATGACAACCTCAGCTCTTATAATAATGAATATTTGATATAATTGTTATAATTTTCCCACTTTTTCTTCTTGGAAACTTTCTCTTAATTTTCTATCTAGTAATATTAACCCTATATTTATCATCATAAAATACTTAATTATTTTACTATAGACTAGATAGGCTTCCTTACAAAATAATAGTAGAAATCTTTGGAAAATTTATTTTGCCTTTTATCAGTTCATTCAAATGGCACTGATTAAAAAATCTGTTGACCATTTTCTATATGTGAAAGGATATTCTTAGTTTTGATTGTAAAACGGTGAGGACTAAGAAAAGAATGTGTTTTGCCTTCAAAAAGCTTTTATTTCTGTGGACATGATGGAAAGCAAACCAGATAAATAAACTGCAATTTACATTGTATAGTGATAAGTTAAATGTAATGAAACAAAAGTGAAACAGATGAAGGAAGCTGGGGTTTGCTGGAGGTTCCACTAAATTTTAGGTAAACACGGCTAAGAACTTCTTACTAATATGGTGACATAAGCAGAAACTTTAGAGGAAAACAAACAGAAAACCCCAGGAAATTAATCCAGAAAAGGGGAAAGACAACGTCACTGATGGTTATAGCTTATATCTAAATTTTTCCCCAAAGCCTTATGCACTCATAGGTGTCGGTTCTTGGAGATGGCTGGTTATAGGCTATGTGATACTGGGAGTAAGGATGAGTGTGATAATTAAATAAGTTTAGCATAGTTCTGGGAGTGGGTAATGGAGGCCTACCCAGGGTGTGAATGGCAGCAGTTAATAGATTTATAGCCTGGGTGGAATATAAAGGGAGACAGGGAAGGCAGCTTGCTGCTGCTTCACTCCTGACTACTTTCTGCCTGCAACACTATGAAATGTTTCTCCTCTGTGATGCCCCTCTGTCCTTCCACCTTGCCTTGGAGAGAGCTAACTGTGGTCTGAAACTTCCACAATCTGTGAACCCAAATAAACCTTTCCTACACTAATATGTAGCTATAGAGTACTTTGTGCCAGCAATGAGAAAATAACTAAAACATTGGTATACTTCAGATATTGCAATAAATTCAAGGCCCTTTAACCTGGAGCAGAGCAAATGAGCAAACTATTAGAGGATGACTTCACAGTGGTAAGTAGTGTCAAAGTATTCAAGCCAGGGAGATCATATAGGATCTTTGATTGGTTTTAACTCTGAGGTGAAGTGTTTGAGAAAAAAACTAGATGCAATCTAGTTTGTAATATTGGCAATAGAAATAGTAGTTGACAATGAAATGTGATAATGAGATTTGCAGAATTGTTCTGAAGGTAGGAGGTTTGAAACCACATTTCCACATAAACTAATTCCTACACAAATGTTATAGTAATAGTCTTCATAGTAAACAAAGATGGAAAGAACCACAATTTCCATCAACAAAAGATTGGGTAAATGAAATGCTTTACATCCACACAATAAATATGATTAAGCAATAAAACAGAAAAAAGTTCTAATACATACATCACCATAGATAAATGTTGCAATCATTACGCCGAGTGAAATAAGCCAAATAGAAAAGGCTGCACACATGAAATAGGCCAATCCATTGACACACAAAAGAGGACAACGTTTGTCAAATGCTGAGAGGAGGGGTGAATGTGGAATAACTGTTAACAGGGCTGAGGTTTCTTCTGGGAAGTGATGAAACTCTTCTTGAATGAGGTAATAGTAATATTGTAAACTCTGTGGAGCTGCTGATCTAAAACACCATGACGTTTTGTTTAGATTGGTGCAATAGCTTCCTGTCTGGACTCCATTTTTCCTCCTTCAGTCTGTCCTCGAGTTGGAATCCACAGTGATCCTGAAAAGAATGACTTGAAAGATTGGATGTTATGTTGTATGAGTGTAAACAAATTCATACATAAATAAAATCCAATTATTATTTTAAAGTTGCAGCCAAAATATCATCATCTTTGGGTCAATGTTAATTGTAGCTGTTATAATTCGTTGAATTGCATCAGTAGATTACATAGATATAAAACCATGAATGCTTATATCATGTAGATTATATAAATATTGTGCATTGCGAATATTACCCTCACCATTTTTCATAGTATGTTTAACTGGTTTTCTTTCGGTGTAGACACAATGTGAGGACATTAATACCTCTATAAGGATCTTATTTCTAGGTTCAAATAAATTTGTCTTATTGCCTTTGCCATAAATCCAGATTTTTTCAAACTTCACATTTTTCTCTATTTAGGGTTTTGAACATTGAAAGTCTTAAATCACTAGTGTTGCTGAAGGAATACAGGTGCTTCATTTGTCTCAACTTACAATGAGTTTATGTCACTGTAAACTTATCTAAATTGAAAATATTTCAAATTGAAAAGGAACTTAGTACACCTAACCTAAAAAACCTCCCTATTCTAGCGACACAACGCATGATAAAGCTTGGTGTTTCTTCTCCTGACTGCAAGGCTGACTGGGAACTTTGTCTTGGTGCTACTGTCCAGCATCTCAAGAGATCCTTGTACTGCATAACACCAGGGCAGAGAAAGACTCAAATTTTAAATCTGAAGCACAACTTCTACTGGAAGTGTGTTACTTTGTGACATCATAAAGTTGAAACATCATAAGTTGACCCATCATTAGTGATGACTGTATTTCACTTCCTCTCTTTTCTAAGCTATATAAATTAGATGAGAATACATTATTTTGCAGTAAACATGGAGGTATGAAAATAGTAAAAAGTTTATGCTCCTACTAGATGTTGATAGATTATTGGCTACAGTTCTGTTCAATGTCATCTTCACTCTAGAAACCAGGTTAAAAGAGGAACCTAGCCAATGTTTTAGCAGAAATAAAAGTAGAACATGCTTCCAAATTCTTATGGTGATAAGGGATTTGAACTCATTTTAAATATGAATTTTGTTCCTATATTGTTGTGTGCTCCAGAATGAGTGTAAAACATTAGCAAAAAGAGAAGGAAGAATGGAAGAAAGGAAAAAAGAAAGGAACAAAGAAAGCAGTGAAATTGAGGGAAGAGAGATAGACAAAGGACGAGAGACAAAAGGATAGAGAAGGGAAGAGGAGAAGAAGGGAGGAGAAGGGAAAGAAAGAGGAGGAGAAAGGAGGGGAGGAGACATCCCCTAAGTCTATATTGTTAGAAATCTTCACATTTATGACTATAAACAACTACTTTTTCAAATTTACTATAAACTCAAGTAGCAAAAATATTTCTGGCAATCGACTGGTCCACAAGAAAATGATTCTAGAAAATAAAATAGTAACAGCATTGTACTGTTTCTTCTACTTTTGAGCTTTTACAGTACATTGCAAGCCAGATCATGCATTTATTTTGAGTAAAATCAAATACTTTTTATCTTTCTTAGAATAAGATCCAAATTCCTAAGCAATGCTTATGTGATTTAGTAATGTATTATCACTCTGACATAATTCTTATTTTCCTCTTAGACCACTGTGCTTTATTTCCACCAGCCAATTTAGTAGTCATGTAAGTCACCATGATTGTGACTCCTGTGACCCACCACCCTCCTCATGGCTTTCACATTCTTCTGCCTGGAGGGGTCTTGGAGATAGTAGATGTGTGTTACATTCCTCAGTAGCAACGATGTACTTTGGGAACAATCCTGTTTGGGAGAAATAATTGGAAGGTCGAAACTGACCAGGCCTTCCTATCTGCAGATGGACTTTAGACTGAACTCACCTTCACCTCTGGTAACAACAAGAACTATGGCTGTCCCACATGCTATGATGTTTCAGGGAAGAATTATGCCATTGCTGGTGTCTACCCTGCCCTGTGGGATCTTCATCAGCATAATGTCTCTAGGACCATTGTGGGTGTCTGCCCTGCCCTCTGAGTCTTTGTTACATTCTGTTACTAGAGAGGTGCTGAATAAAATTTGTGGCAGGCCGGGGCCTGAGGTCTTTTGCTACTCAGAGTAGCATGGATCAGCCCCAAGCTCAGCTTCTCTAAGCCTCATTTCTTCTCCTTGTGCCGTGGACTCACAGGAGACTAGAATCTAATGCAAAGGTTCTATTTACAGGCCCTTCCCTTGTTTCCCACGATAGTAGTAAAGTAAAATCATGGGTAAGGTAAGTCTGGATCTACTACTTCCTATTTGGGTGACCTAAGACTAATTTCTAAACTTTGGACTCTTCACTTGAAAAATGGAAAACTACTACTGCCTACTTCCAAGGGTTATTGTGGGAAACCATAAAGTTAATGCACATGTAAAAATCTTTTTATCACAGACCTTAGTCTGCATTTAATACTTGCTATTATTGGTGGAAATTTGTGGCATGGAATATCTAGGGCCAAGACACAGAATTTCCAATAAAGAAAGTGCTGAACCTCACTGAAGCTAATACATTTCAGTGTAGAATATTAAAGCTGAAAGAGACCATAGGACCATGTAATATAATGTTCTATTATTTTAGGAAGAAAAAATGAAAGCCTAAGAAAATAACTTATTCAGGATCATCTAGTTACTAGAAACGAATTTAATGCAAAAATCCATGTTTTCACAACGAGAAATGTGCTAAGTGTTCCTTCCTGAAGCCATGAATTAGTCACCAGTGCAGTTCTTCCCACTAGTGGTGCTGAGGTATCTGGAGCCAGGAATTTGAGAGAGCCTAATATTCATTAGATTCCTTGACAGATGTCTCTCAGATAAGCATACCAATAAGAAAATGTGAGATTATTATGTAAATTCATCCCACAGAATGTTCTTCAGCTGTTTTCTCTGAGCTCCTCAGTCCATTGCCAGTGATAAAATGGTACAGATGCAAAAATTCCTTAACTGGAACTGTTTCTATTGATGTCACTGACACTATGAAGTCCAAATTTCATTCTAATTTCACAAATAAATCACTTATAGAAGTTTTGCATTTTGTGAGTCACACAGTCTTTCAAAACTTGAGTGAGAATGAAATGTTAGTATGCATCTGTGGGGTTGGGGAAATGATGCCATAGCTGAAGTCTCTTTGATATGCCCCTTCCTTCTCAAGGGTAAGATGGGAACTGGATGAGCAAACATTATAATTCAAGGGTAAAGTCCCTGGAGAAAGATTAGGCCCTTCCTGTCAGTTAGTTCCAGAACTTCAATATGTCAAATTCCTACAGAATAGTGTAATTACTCAGTAGAGTTACATTCTAAAGTTTACCAGCCCTAGCAATGTGGCCATCTCATGCTATGGAAGTAACATCTCTTGGTAAAATTTTGATGAGTAGAGGGCACATATAGCCTTTTCATTATGAGTATGAATTTATTGTACTTATTACATATATAAGCACTTGAACAAAATTCCCAAGGGCAATTATTTCCCTTTGTACTTAAAGTGGCATACTTTATTTACTTTCCTTTTTGATCTGGCAGGACATGTGTGGCAACTCACCCAAAATGGCAACCCCAAATGGAGGGTAGGGGAAGGCTTTTCAGAGGCAGCACATAATTATGATGGCTTAAGTTGGTCCTTTTAGGGTAAACTAAACAGTGATTTTTCCCTGCACATGCACAGAGGTATAGAAGCAAAATAAAACTAAAACAAGGTCTTTTCATGAAGCACAGAATTCACTATTTGTATCTATTTGAATATGTGGGGCAAGAACTGAGCTGAGGCCACGTTTTGCAACACTTCGAAAGTCATGGTGAAGAAACTCGAATGCCTTCTTAGAAGTTTTTGAATTAATCTAGAAGGTTAGGAGAAACCTTTAAGGATTTTCAATAGGAAAGTATCATGAACAGTCTTTTTTGAAGTGCGGGTCAGGGAACAGAAGGAAGTGGCTATAAGTAAGTTTCTTTTAAAATAAAGCCTTTCAAGATTAAAAAAAAAGGATCATTATAAAGTCAAGCGAATACAAATTGGAAATCTTCTACAAAATTAGAGTTTTAGTGGAAGTAGAACACATGCTCATTAAAAACACCTAGTGAAATATCTATTTCTTATTTTCCCAATTTTTATTTTACAAGTAAAGATCAGATAATTTTACAGTAATTTACTTTGTCTTCTGGATACCATACCTTGTATCAATTTTAGGTCCTCGCTTGTCACTGAACTCCCATCCTCTCTTTTGGCCCAACCCCAAACCATCATTCGGCACCA
>PVIC010035422.1:0-19063 GCA_004025085.1 Thryonomys swinderianus | reverse complement strand
GCAATCCTCTTGTCTCTGCCTCCCGAGTGCTGGGATTACAGGCATGAGCCACCACGCCCGGCATTGTGGTATGCGGTGTTGATTGCTGGTGGGCGTGAGTCTCCACGCCCAGCATTGTATGTGGTTTCCGGGGATCGAACTCAGGACCTTGCGCTTGCGAGGCAGGCGCCGGAACCACTGAGCTAACCCTCCGGCCCTGAATCTGCCAATTTTGAACCAGGGAGCTAGTCTAGCCAGATGCTTGGGATACTTTGAAAGTCAGGGTCAAGGTCCCCCCTGTGAAAGAAGAGGAACTCCATTCATTTGTTTATTCATTCAACAAACCTGACTATCTGGTACAATATTAGCTGCTTGGTACCCAGTTGTGAATGAGGCGATGTCTATGAAGTCATGATTAGGGACTGAGGGAGGAAAGAAGAAAAGGCATAGCCAAAGGAGAGTTGTCTCTGGGCAAGACTGTAGGTGCAGAGGCTGAGGATTAATGATTCATCTCACTGTTCCCGTCCAGGTCTCTGATTCTCAAGTGCAGCAGCTACCGGCAAGCGCGGTGGTGGGGCCAGGAAATCACAGAGCTGGCACAGGGCCCCGGCAAAGACTTCCTACAGCTCCACCGGCATGACAGCTATGCCCCACCCCGGCCTGGGACCTTGGCCCGGTGGTGAGATACTGATGTCCCTTCTGAGTTTGTGTGTGACTTTTTTAACCCTCTTGGTATTTTCCAAGGTCTTGACCCTCTCTTTTATCTCTTGTGCCCCTCCTGACCACTATGATCCTGCTTTGACTTCTTCCATTTCCCCAAGCCCCTGATTTATTTCACTGTATTGATTTCTCTGAATCTCCTTGGACCTTCCTGACCTCTAAACTTGGTAATCTCTTCTGACTCTTGAACTCTGTCATGTCCGACAACCTTTTAAATCACAAAGACTTTCTGTTTATCTTCTCTGTTTATTATCTCTCTGATAAATTCCTTTACTTGATAAGTATTTTCTGAACACCTACTATGTGTCAGGTTCAGTGCTGCCAACAGGACAGGCTTCTCTGGTTTAGGGAAGAAGGTGATGCCATTGTGAAACAATGTGAACTTACCTTACTAGTGAGAGACACAGAAGCACATATGAGGAGTGTCAGGTCAGGCTCCCAGAAGGAGTAACCCTGAGGTTTGCTTTAGTAAGGTAAAATGGAGGAGAGCAGTCCAGGCAGGGAACATACAAGCAGCTTGGTGTGTTTGGGAACTAAGAGAACTGAATGTTGCTGCAGCCTGGGGAGAAGTAGGGAAGAGCCCTAAGGCCACAGCCCTTGATCTTGCAGAATCCAGGGTGCTAAAGCCGGGTAACTTGAACTTTACTATAAGTGGAACTTTTCCTGGGAGGTGGTACTGAAATTTTCTTAATATTAGAACTAGTTGAAGCTACTACTTAGGTAAGATTTGCTCTGTGCCACAAACTAGGTATGTGACGTGCATTAACCTATTAGATCCTCACAACTGTGTGAGGCAGGTGAAGAGGGTGTGCGTGCGTGCGTGCGTGCGTATGTGTGTGTTGCTGAGGATGGAACCTAGAACCCTGAGATGATAACCAAGTACTGTGCCACTGAGCTATATCCCCAGCCCTTTTTATCTAGAGACAGGATCTTGCTAAGTTGCTCAAGCTGACCTTGAATTTTTGTTATTCCTCCTGCCTTCCAAAGAGCTGGGAAATGAGGTATGAGTTACTGTGTCTGGCAACTCTTAGTAAGAAGTCAGGAAGTAGGGAGGTAGCTCAGTGGAAAAGAGCTTGGCTGGCTTGCCTAATATACAGGAAGCTCTGGTTTGTCCCCCAGCACCCTTTGGGAAAAAAAATATTGCAAACAATACAGCAGCACATTAAGTATGAAGTTAAAATTCCCATTCACAACTCTTTACCTGCCGTGCATTCCCCCCAACAATCCTGTTTCTCTTCCCAGAGATAACATTGGTAACAGTTTGAAATTTATCCTTTTAGGTCCCTTCCTGCAGACTTCCCTATGGACATGGACATGTCCTTTTTGTTTTAATGCAAATTAGATTACACACCTTCTTCTGCAACTTACTTGCCACTAATTCCAATATGTAAGAGATCAGACATTTAGGTCATTTCCCATTTATCATTCTTGCAGACATTGCTGTCATAAGCTCAGTTTTTGCCTAAGTATTTGTGGGAATGTACTCCTAAGTTTAAAATTATTATATGTATTTCATAGTATTAAAGGGTATGTACATTGGGTATTTTGATAGCCTCTGCCAATTTGTTTTCTACAGAGTCAAGATAACAAATATCTACTCCCATCATCTATGAAAATATTCACTTCCTCATTTTCTGATATTATATAAATATTACATATTACTGATCATTTAAAATTTTGCCAGACTAGTAGATTTTTTTTTTTTTTTTTTTTTTTTTTTTTTTTTTTTTTTTTTTTTTTTTTTTTTTTTTTTTTTTTGCTTTTTGGAGACAGGGTCTTGCTTTGTAGTTCAGGCTGGCCCTGAGCTCACTATGGTGCCCAGGCAAGCCGCCGCGAACTCAGCAATCCTCCCATCTCTGCCTCCCGAGTGCTGGGATTATAGGCGTGAGCCACCACGCCCAGCATTATATGTGGTAACCGGGGATCGAACTCAGGTCCTTACGCTTGCGAGGCAGGCGCCGGAACCACTGAGCTAACCCTCCGGCCCAGACTAGTAGATTTTTTTTCTGGTACTGAAGATCGAATTTAGGACCTTGCACTTGCCAGGTAGACACAGCACCACTGATCTAAATCCCTAGCCCAATTTTTTAAGGTGTTATTTCAGGGACTGCAGGTATAGCTCAGCAGAAGCACAAGGTCTTACATTCAATACCAGTACCAAAAGAAACAAAAAGTCATTTAGTTTTAGTGTCTTATTTACTAGTGAAACTGAACATCTTTTTTTTTTTTTTTTTTTGAGACACGGACTTGCTTTGTAGTTCAGGCTGGCCCTGAGTTCACTATGTAGCCCAGGCAAGCCTTGAACTCAGCAATCCGCCTGTCTCTGCCTCCCGAGTGCTGAGATGATAGGCGTGAGCCACCACGCCCAGCACTGTGGTATGTGGTATTGATTGTTGGTGGGCATGAGTCACCACGCCCAGCATTGTTGTATGTGGTTACTGGGATCGAACTCAGGACCTTGGACTTGTGAGGCAGGCACCGGAACCACCGAGCTAAATCTCCAGCCCAAACTGAATGTCTTTACCTATGATAAACCATAGTCTCCTCTCTGAGCTGTCAGGTCTTGCTCTGCTCCATCTTCATTGGCTGTTTTGTCTTGACATTAGTGATTTGTTGGAGTTCTTCGTATGTGATGTAGTAATCTTCCCAACCTGTAGTCAGTTTCTTTAGTTTACTGTGTCTTTTGTCACTTCTAAATTTTTTTTTTTTTTTTTGAGACAGGGTCTCGCTTTGTAGTTCAGGCTGGCCCTGAGCTTACTATGTAGCCCAGGCAAGCCTCAAAATCAGCAATCCTCCTGTCTCTGCCTCCCGAGTGCTGGGATGACAGACGTGAGCCACCACACCTGGCTCTGTCACTTCTAATTTTTATGTCTAACTTTTCTTAGTAGTTCACCCTGCCTGACCCCATTTTGATGTATCTGAAATTCTCTGACTTTTGTGATCCTTCCTGATCTTTGACCCTGTAGTCACCTCTGATCCAAGACTGCCCTTTCTTCTCCACTCTCCAGCGCTTTCTGGCTTCTGACTCCCCTGACCTCCCTGGCTTGGCCTCCCCTAGGTTTGTGAATGGGGCAGGTTATTTTGCTGCTGTGGCAGATGCCATCCTGCGAGCCCAAGAGGAGATTTTCATCACAGACTGGTGGTAAGTGGGAAGGGACCCCACAAAAAAGGGCAGGAGAGAGGGCCTATGGCAGAGCTGCATACAGGCAAAGGGGAGGAGGGACTGGCTGTCTGGAGTTTGGCTTGCTCTGCAGCTCCTGCCTTGAATTCTAGGCTGAGTCCTGAGGTTTACCTGAAGCGCCCGGCCCATTCAGATGACTGGAGACTGGACATTATGCTGAAGAAGGCAGCGGTGAGGAGACCCAGGCGGTCAGGCTGGAGGGAGGCATGGGCGGGGACCTGCCTGTGGTGGGGGTGATCACAAGGACTAGGGCATGACAGAAGGTCGGGAATCTGAGGCTTCAGGGGAGGGAAACCTGCCCGACTCCTTCAAGCACTGCTCCTTGCAGCTTCCTGGTGCTGGCATAAACTGCGCCCCCAGTACCTGTAACACTTTATTGAGTTACCTGGAGGAGTATTTGTCTTTCTCACTGGACTGATTAACATCATTGCTTCAAGGGCAAAGCGCAGCACCCATCATTTAGGGGGCATTTGTGGATGGTGATGGGTTAGGGGAAGGATATGTGGATGGTGGAAAGTAGGTAGCTAGGTGGAAAAGGAAATGGATGGAAGGAAAGGAGTTGGAAAGGTGAAGGTATAGGAGAGTGGGTGGGTAGAGGGTTAAATGATGGATGGTAGATACGATGATGAATAAATTGTTGTGAAGATGGGTAGATAGATGATGTGGGTGGGTGGGTGGATGTGTGTAGATAAGTAGGTGAGCAACTGGTGGCATGCAGTCTAAGTTTGCTGCAGACATCTAGGCAGGACACATGTGGCCAAGTATCTGGGATCTCCAGGCAGGGTGGAAGGACATGAAGGAATCCTGAGTGTGGGGAGCGTTCGGGCGGGTGAAGAGGGCCTTCCAGGAGAGGCATTAGTGTCTGATTCCCCAACCACAGGAGAAAGGTGTTCGTGTGTCTGTTCTGCTGTTTAAGGAAGTAGAATTGGCCTTGGGCATCAACAGTGGCTACAGCAAGAGGACGCTGATGCTGCTACACCCCAACGTAAAGGTGACTCTCAGCTGGCTGTCAGCTGGCACAGTGGCTCACACCTCTAATCCCAGCACTTTGGGAGGTTGAGGCAGGAAGATCACAAATTTGAATCCAGCCTGGGCAATTTAGTAACTAAAGAAATGCCTTGGGGATGGGAATGTGGCTCAGTGATGCTGCCGCCTGCCTGGCAAGTGCAAGGTCCTAAATTCAATCCTGAGTTTCAGGGCAGAGGCCTCAAAGTCCCCTCCCATTCTACATCCCTCCTCACACTTTGCTATTCCTCCACCCTCCTCCTCCCTAGAGGCCTTTTCCTTCTTTTTATATCCGTCTTCTCACCCAAACCTGCCCTCATGAATTCCTCCATACTTCTTCAGGTCATGCGCCATCCAGACCAGGTGACACTGTGGGCCCATCATGAGAAGCTCTTAGTGGTTGACCAAGTCGTGGCCTTCCTGGGGGGGCTGGACCTCGCCTATGGCCGCTGGGATGACCTTCACTACCGACTGACTGACCTGGGGGACCCGGCTGAGTCGGATTCCTCCCAGGTAATTCTCCAAGGCCCTCCTTCACTACCCATGCACACACAGCCTAAGTCTGTGCACCTGCTTGGCTCCAGTCTCCCCTCCAATGATTCCGGCGCTGCCCTGGCACGGAGTCCCTCAGCCTTACTGGTATCCCAAGAACCGCTCTGAAAATACTACACTCCTGTCCCTTCTCCATTTCCACTAATGCCAGATGCACCAGAGAGGGCTGTGGGGATCCTCTCTATTTCATTCCTGCTCTGTGTATCTCCTTGACACTCTCAGGGCTCCTGTCTTCTCTCAGCCTGGCTCTGTGTGGCCCTTGACCTCGCCTTCCTCGGGCCTTGGGTGTGTTCCCCTGCAGCCTCCCACTCCAGGCCCAGACTCTGTCGCTGCCCCGGACCTCTCTCACAACCAACTCTTCTGGCTGGGCAAGGACTACAGCAATCTCATCACCAAGGACTGGGTGCAGTTAGACCGGCCCTTTGAAGGTGAGGCTCCTCCCAGGGCCCCTATGAGCTGGGAGCAGGGGCAGAAGCTGGGCTGGGACTGAGACTGGGAGGGAATCGAGGACAAATCCTCCCCTCTGACAGGTTCCTCCTCCTCCCTGCGCCAAGTCCCTCAGCCTGGACCTCTCCCTGACTCTTCTGGGACTCCCAGATTTCATTAACAGGGAGACCACACCCCGGATGCCATGGAGGGACGTCGGGGTGGTCGTCCATGGGTTAGCTGCCCGTGACCTCGCCCGGCACTTCATCCAGCGCTGGAACTTCACCAAGGTGTCCGCTGCCTCTAGTGAAGGGTGGGAGAAGAGAGGGAGCCAGGCTTGCCTTGTCACCTTCTGCTGACTGAGGCATCCCTCTACCTCAGACCACCAAGGCTAAGTACAAGACACCTGCGTACCCCTACCTGCTGCCCAAGTCCACCAGTACTGGAAACCAGCTCCCTTTCACAATCCCGGGGGGTCAGTGCACCACCGTGCAGGTGAGCCAGCCTTCTCCCCGCTTCCCTTCAGCCCCATGCCCCACTGACTCACCCTGGATGACACAGGCTCCTCCTTTCCTGCGGCCAGCACCCGTGTCATACTTCCCGTTCCGACAGGTCTTGCGGTCTGTGGACCGCTGGTCAGCGGGGACGTTGGAGAGCTCCATCCTCACTGCCTACCTGCACACCATCAGGGAAAGCAAGCACTTCCTCTACATTGAGGTCCGACTGGGGTGAGGAGGTAGAAGGGATGTTCCGGGAAAGAGTGGGGGTGCCAGTGGGATTAGTGGTCCAGGGCTGGTGGAGCTGGGCCTGGAGCAAATGTAGAAGCCTGGGAATAGGGACTGGGGCTGGGAGCCCATGGCGGGTGGGGACTGGGCTGCTAATATCTGCCTTTGTTTGGTCCCTTCACAGAATCAGTTCTTCATTAGCTGCTCAGATGGGCGCACGGTCCTGAACAAGGTGGGCGATGAGATTGTGGACAGAATCCTGAAGGCCCACAAGTAAGGTGGACTGTCAGGAAGGTGGGGCCAGTGGGCGTGGGTTAGGCCCAGGCAGAGGGGGTGGAACTCAGTACAGATACCTGCGTGCTTCTGACTCTGCCTCTCTCCTCAGAGAGGGTCAGCGCTTCCGAGTCTATGTGCTTCTGCCCTTGCTCCCTGGCTTTGAGGGTGACATCTCCACCGGCGGTGGTAACTCTATCCAGGCCATTCTGCACTTCACATACAGGTGAGCCCCCAGCACACCCCATCTTTAACACCTCATCACACCCATAGTCCTACTGACTCTCTGATGTCTCCTTTTGGACCCTTTAAATCCAGCTCTCCTGACACCTTCCCGTCTCCTCCCCCAGCTTCCATCTCTCTCACACTTTCTTTCTTTTTTTCTTTTCAATGTTCTCCACGCTTCTTTTCTCTCAGGACCCTGTGTCGCGGCGAGTATTCAATACTACATCGCCTCAAAGCAGCCAGTGAGTGCTGAGTGCTGGGGGTCCCACCCTCGGACCCCTGGGGAAATGAGCTTATGTTGCTGGAAGCCCCAGGAGTGGGGGAAGGAGGCTGTCATAGTTGTATACTTGGGGCTACTCTGACCACGGGTGACCCCTCACTGCACAGGGAGGTGCAGCCTACTAGACGCTCAATAGAGCTGCAGTAAGAAGGGGAGGAGGTGGGACACAGCCCCATCCGCACCCAGAGGTACCTCTCACCTCACTCTCCTTCTTACTGTCTCTTGTGTGCAGTGGGGACAGCATGGCGGGACTACATGTCCATCTGTGGGCTTCGCACACATGGAGAGCTGGGCGGGCACCCGATCTCGGAGCTCATCTACATTCACAGCAAGATGCTCATTGTGGACGACCGAACAGTCATCATTGGTCAGTGCTGGATCTGGGTCTCTGATCCTGAGGGGAACGTGGGAAAGGGGCAAAGTGTGGAGTGCAAAGGACAGAGAATACAGTGGAGACTTGCCCACTGGTTGGCACTCTGGTAAAAGATCCTGACATGGTGGAGGGGAAATTCCCCAGGGCCCAGGTGACACTTGGTCGCACACTAACCCCAGGTTCTGCAAACATCAATGACCGGAGCTTGCTTGGGAAGCGGGACAGTGAGCTGGCCGTGATGATTGAGGACACAGAGATGGTGCCATCCCTTATGGATGGGGTGGAGTATCAGGCCGGCAGGTTTGCCTTGAGTTTGCGGAAGCACTGTTTCAGGTAGAGCTTGGGCAGCGTGCTGGAAGGTGGAGGCAGGGGGGGGCAGGGGGAGGTCTGCCTTTGAGTTGGACAGAGGACTGCTTGGAGCTAGAAGACTAATCCAGTTTAGGTATCAGCAGAGTAGGAACTTTTTTTTTTTTAATGTAAGAATATTTTTAAGACTTTAATTGCCTCCCCCTGGGACCCTTTTCTCATAGTGTGATTCTTGGAGCAAATACCTGGACAGACCTAGATCTCCAAGACCCAGTCTGTGATGACTTCTTCCAGTTGTGGCAAGAGATAGCAGAGAACAATGCCAATATCTATGAGCAGGTGGGAACAGAGGGGGCTGGCAGGTGGGAAACTGGGGGATTATGCTGTTCAGGGTGGGGTAGAGAAATTCTACCACAGTCTTTCTCAGAAGGGGAACGAGGGTTTGGGGAGCATTTTCTGTGAGGGGTTTCAGTGGCCTCAGCCATGAGGGGTACTGAGAGGTAGTACAGGGATGAAAAGTCTAGCCTTTTGGAAGAAAGAGTCTCTCCAGGACTAACCGGTGTCTGTGCCCTCCTCCTCCTGCCCTCAGATTTTCCGGTGCCTGCCATCCAATGCCACTCGCTCCCTGCGGACTCTCCGGGAGTACGTGGCTGTGGAGCCCCTGGCTGTGGTTAGCCCTCCATTGGCCCGATCCGAGCTCACCAAGGTCCAAGGTCACCTGGTTCACTTTCCCCTCAAGTTCCTGGAGGATGAATCTTTGCTGCCCTCACTGGGGAGCAAGGAGGGCATGGTACCCCTAGAAGTATGGACATAGCCAAGGCTTTAGACAGGGAGATGTCAATGGCCCTATGCTCCACTGTGTCTGCTTCCTAGCCCTAAACTCTGGTAACTGAGGGCAGTTCCTTTTGTGACCTGGGAAGTTGGCAGCCCTCAAAGAAACTAGAAAAGTCACAGGGTACCCTTCCTTAATAAGTAGCAAAGAGGACACTCCTGCAGCTGCCTTGGGAAGACAGGAAAGTGTCATGGTGAGGGCACCTTCTCTGCTGCCTGGCTCAGACCACTGCTCCAGAGAAGCGTGGCACCTGCCAAGACACTTGGCGGAGGGGTGCTGCCCCGGGCCTTCCCCCATCTCCCCTCTTCCTCTTTCCCTTGAGCCCCCTTCATGCCCTACAGCCTTTCCCAACCCGTTGCTGCCAAGATAAAGAAAGGATAAAGCCACTTTGGGCTGCAGCCCTTGCCAGGGTGAGGAGGAAGGCAATGAAGTTCTTCCACTAGCCCATGACTAACACTAACTTTGCACCAGTTGACCATTCCCAGTCCCCACCCCCTCACCAGGGGACTGAGCACCTTGCACTTGCCAGGCAGGCATAGCACCACTGAGCTACATCCTTGGTCCATGTGTACCAGATTAATAAGCATTTCATAAATAAAAGTGTAGAAAAACCCATGCCTCTTCGTTAGAGGAGCTAATGACTCGTCTCAGGGGCCTGTGCCTGCCTGTGCAGGGGACCAGTCTCCTCACTTCTGTCCACCCTCTTCCTCCTTTCTCCCATTTGCGTCTCAGTGCTGCTTGTCTGCAGCTTTAGAGTTCAGTCACCTGGCTGCTGAGAGGAAGGATCTGAGTGGTCATGCTGAGGAGAAGGAAGGGCTGGGACAAACCAGGAGATCCAGAGAACGCTGACGCTACAGCTGCCCGCCCCCAGGGCTTGCACGCACAAGGCCTAGACAAGCTGCCTCTTGTTCAAGTGGCAGCTCTGGGAGAGGCTTAGTGAAATCCCTTTGGGAGTGGTGAAGGTGTAGTCTTGAGGTTGGGGTACAGCTCAGTTCATGCTTAGTGTATTTGAAGCCCTGGGTTCAATACCCAGAACTAAAAAAATAGTATAGGCTTAAGATCAGAATTGGGTTAAAACCCTGGACTTCCCACTTACAAGATAGGTGCAGGAGATTTAGCTCAGTGGCTCTGGCATCTGCCTGGCAAGCGCAAGGTCCCAAGTTTGATCCTCTTTACCGCACACTACAATGCTGGGTGTGGTGACTCACACCTGTAATCCCAGCCCTTGGGAGGCAGAGGCAGGAAAATTGCTGTGAGTTCGAGGCTAGCCTGAGCTACATAGTGAACTCAGGGCCAGCCTGAACTACAAGGTAAGACCGTATCTCAAAAAAAAAAAACAACAAAAAAAAAGTCACCTAAGCAAGTCATAAAACATTTCTCCAGGCCTCAGTGGTCCAAACTTGGAAATGGCAACAATGCTTGTGTAATTGGCTTAATGACTTAGTCACTGTAAATATTTCTTACCTGTTGCAATCTGCCAGGGATGGTTCTAAACTCACAGAAGTAAATACAACAGCTGGATGCAGTGGCACATGCTTGTAATCCCAGCTACTAAAAAGATTGAGGCTAAAGAATTATCAAGTTCAAACTCAGCCTGGGCAACATTAAGAAAAAACTGAGTACCACAAAGTTCCTACCCTTGAATTCTGGAGCATCATTATCCATCACAGAAGTCACTGGCCACTCACAGGAGGCTGAGGCAGGAGAATTACTGTGAGTTCAAGGCAAGCCTGAACTGCATAACAAGATCTTGTCTCAAGGAACAAGGACAACAACAAAAGGACTGAGGAGCTCAGTGGTACAGTGCTTGCTTAATGTGTGCAAGGCCCTGAGTTCAACCCCAGCACTAAGAGAGAGAGAAACTTCAGTGCTTCATACCAGCCACATGTTGCTCATAACTAGCATATCGGATAACGCAGGTGAAGATCACTTATGTCATCACACAGAGTTCTGTTAGCACTGCTTCAGGGGGAAGAGAGAAAAGATGGCACAGTCAGTGAAAGAGCATCACACAGTCACCAAATTGAGTCCGGTTACCTCCCAGGAGGGGAGAGCTTCGGCTCACTTGGTAACACTTTGTAAGCTAACTGGTGGGTGTAAGGATTATTACACATACATAACTGAAATATTTTGCAATTAGAAAAAAATTGAGCACATGTACTGACTCATGCCCTTCCTGCCCTGGGTATCTCTCATCCATCTCAGAATTGCCAACAGAGGCAAAGAGAACCCCAGGGTAGAGTGCAGAGCTAAAGGGTTCCTGAAAGAGACATGTGCTGGGTGGGGGACGAGGTGGCTCAGCCCCACCCATTCCTCAGAGTCCAACCCCTCTTGCCCTTCTGAGGAGCCACAGATTCCCCTCCTACACTCAGCAGTCTTCAGGAACTAATTGGCATTCTACTAATTAGCTTCATTGTCATCACTAAGTGCTTCTTTCCCTGGGGGGCACATTACCTCCTAAACTCTGGCGTAGGGCTGAGGCAGCACCAGCTGCTGAAGAGCTGTATGTTGCAGGACTCCATGACACTGTGTGTGTGTGTGTGGGGGGGGGTGTGTTTGGGGATAGAACTTGGACTCTTGTCTTGCAAGGTAGACATGGTGCCACTGAGCTAAATCCCCAACCCAATTGCTGTATTAATATGAGACAAAGTTTCACTATGTAGTCCAGGCTGGATTAGAACATGATCCTTCTGCCTCAGCCTCCTCAGTGGGATTATGGTATGATACCATACCTGGCCCTTTTTATACTTATTTTGAGACAGGGTCTTGCTAAATTGGCTAGCCTGGGCTCAAATGTGCAATCCTCCTGCCTGTTTCCTTGTGTGCTGGGTTGTAAGTGTGCCTACTTATGCCTGATTTGGAGTTTCTTGACCAGAGACCAAGCCCAGTACAGGGAAGAAAAGTAAATAGATCAAGATTCAGGATATAAAGATTTGGCTCTAGAGGGATCAGGATGTAACTCAGTGACAGAGCACTTACCATGCCAGAGACCCTGGATTCCTACTGATCTGTAGCACTGCAGTGCATATACACATCCACACACACACACACAAGGCTTTAGATACATAACTGATTGAAAATCCAGGCTTGCAAAATTGGCAGTATTAGGCCATAAAGGTGACAGAATTCCTCAGGGTTAATTCATTTTCTAGAGGTCCTGTAGTCATTTTTATTGTTTGCTGCTGGGGATAAACCCAGAATTTAGTAACCTGCTAAGCACTTGTTCTACCACTAAGCCACACCTCCCACCCACCATGTCTTGTCTTTAATATCCTAACTTTTTTAATGCCTAGTCTAGGGCTCCTTCTGCCTATTATTGTTTTGAGATTTTATTATGGACAACTTCAAGAATATACAAAGAGGGCCAGAGGGTTAGCTCAGTGGTTCTGGCGCCTGCCTCGCAAGCACAAGAACCTGAGTTCGATCCCTGGTAACCACATATAATGCTGGGCGTGGAGACACGCCCACCAACAATCAATGCTGCATACCACAGTGCTGGACGTGGTGGCTCACGCCTCTAATCCCAGCACTTGGTAGGTAGAGACAGGAGGATTGCTGAGTTCGTGGCGGCTTGCCTGTGCACCATAGTGAGCTCAGGGCCAGCCTGAACTACAACGCGAGACCCTGTCTCAAAAAAAAAAAAAAAAAGAATATACAAAGAAGTTGAGAACAAGTTAATAAATCTTAGTGTATCCGTACTCCAGCTTTAATAATTACAAGCACAAAATCAGTCTTATTTTCTGTTCCCCAAGCTCTTACATTCCCTTCTCTTTTACTGTCAGGGGGGATTAAATCCCATCCCTTCCCACTGAGCTACATCTCCCTGCCCCTTTTTAGACAAGGCCTCATTAGGTTAGTTATCCAAACTGGGTTTGAATTTACGATGAGCCTTCTCCCTCAAGTTCCCGGTGTTGGGATTACCACTGTGTGCCCCTGAGCCTGGCATTACATTGCTTCTTGAGACATCTAGGTGGCCATTTATCCTCATAATCTTAATTTACTCACTTATTCATTTAGTGTTAAACATTCTGTGAGTCAGGCATTAGTAAATTTATTGGGGGCCCTGTATATGCCAAGTGTTTTATGTACATAATTTTATTTTATTCTAACCTACTTTTATTTCAATTTTACAGATGATTAAAGTTGAACCTCAGGTTAAGACTTACATAAAGTGTTCACTTTAACATTTATGTTTTTATTATCTTATTTTTTGAGACAGGGTCTCACTTGTAGTTCAGGCTGGCCTGGAGGTCATTATGTAGCCCAGGCAAGCCTCGAACTCAGCAGTCCTCCTGCCTCTGCTTCCCGAGTGCTGGGATCACAGGCGTGAGCCATCATGCCCGGCATTTGTGGTATGTGGTACTGATTGCTGGTGGGCATGAGTCACCACGTCCAGTATTGTTATACATGGTTACCAGGGATCGAACCAGGTGCCTTGCGCTTGCTAGGCAGGCACTAGAACCACTGAGCTGAATATCTGGGCCATTGCAGACTTCTTTTTCAACCTCACAGGGAAATGCTCAGAGAAGCAAATCTACTTGCTTTAGGTCACACAGCAATTCAGGGAATGGAGGACTCTGGCTTTTTTTTTTTTTTTTTTTGAGATAGGGTCTTGCTTTGTAGTTCAGGCTGGCCCTGAGCTCACTATGTAGCCTAGGCAAGCTTCGAACTCAGCTATCCTCCTGTCTCTGCCTCCCGAGAGCTGGGATGACAGGCGTGAGCCACCACACCTGGCACTGTGGTATGTGGTATTGATTGCTGGTGGGCGTGAGTCTCCATGCCCAGCATTGTATGTGGTTACCAGGGATCGAACTCAGGACCTTACGCTTGCAAGGCAGGCGCTGGAACCACTGAGCTAACCCTCCGGCCCTGGTCTTTTAGTTTTTGAGACATGGTTCATTGTGTAGTTCAGGCTGGCCTTGAACTCATCACAGTCTTCCTGCCTCAGCCTCCTGAGTGCTTAGACTATAGTAGGCATGCACCACCACGCCTGGCCTGATGACTGAGTTTTTACATGGCATTACTCAGTCTCCAGTAAATCAGTATCACTAGACCTAAAGTGACCAGAGTGTGATCTGAAGGGATTGGATGCAGTTTCCCCCTCTTCTCTTCTGCCCTGCTGAAGATCAGCCAATGAATTATGGCCCAAACAGTTCCTTTGTGCAGAACACTTGTAGAGGTCTGCAGTGAGATTTGAGATCCCTTCAACACTCCCTACTCCAGCTAGGTAAAGAAGTAGTAAGAGGCCTTCCTGAGGCTACCAGTCCCTCTTCCCCTCCCCAACTCCCACGTGGTTTCTCTAACCAAGTTCTCACGAAGAGGCCCTCCCTCGATGGCTCCACTGTTGCCATGACAACTGGGTGGGTGGACAGCCCGTCCTATCTAGGGGCCACCCGGTCCTCGCGTGGGGAGTTACCATAACAACTGCCCTAGTAATAGAGGGGGTTGGTCCCGCCTCCCTTCCCCCGCAAATAGGGAGGTGGGTGGCTTGATTGGCAGCTGGGCACAAGAAAGAGGGTCGGAAAGAGAAGGAAAGGCATCAAAGGAGATCTACGAAGGCAACAGAGGAGAGAAAGGGCAAAAAATAGGCAAAGTGTAGGAAAGGCTTATGCGCACGCGCGCCAGCTGGTGGGCGCGCTGCGGGCCCGCCTCGGCCTCCGCCTACTTCTTTCTCGCTCGGCTCGCGCGGTCTCTCGCTCCTGGCGCGCGCCTTTCGCCCGCTCTCCTGCGCCTGCGCGCAGGTGTCGGCGCCTAGGGGGGAGGGGGAACCCGGCGCGCTCGCGTCACGTTCGCTCTTCCATCCTCGCGGGCACCGCCACTCTGCGCCTGCGCCGGAGTCGCGAGGCTTGGGTTGCAGACTCTGGGGCGATAGCTGCTGTCAGTCGTGGGTCGGTTCTCCTGCGGGCCCACCCTCTTCCTCCTTCTCGGGGAGGAGGCGCGGTGGAGTCCGCCCCCAGCGCCCCCCGATGGGGGAGAGACGGCGACGGCAGCAGTGGAATAACCGAGCCGGCGCGTGAGCGGCCCCGCGGCTTCGTTCACCGCGGAGGCCATGGGCGACCCAGCCCCCGCCCGCAGCCTGGACGACATCGACCTGTCCGCCCTGCGGGTGAGCGCGCTTCCTCCTAGTCTTTCTCAGATTCCAGTCCTCGCCGCAGGCTGGGATCCTGGGGTTGCACGCTTCACGTGCTTCCGGGGTCCCCCCCCCCCCCAGCCCCGCTTCTCTCGGAGATTCCTGCCCCTTCCCCGGCTCTTGCGGTTGCTGGTTACCCGCCCTCTGCTCTCTTCGCTCCATTCGCTGCAGATTCTGGAGCCAGTTCAGTCTCCACCCTGTGGTGTACCGCCCCCACACTTCCCTACCACCCTAGCCTTTACTTTGGGGTACGGTACTTCCTTCCTCTAAGGTATTTGAGGGTCATCTCTGATTTCTCCAAACCTACGTCACCTTATCATCTGCAGTGTGTTTATTTTTATTGTGGCCCCTCATCTCTTGGTCCTCTTTTCCCCCTTTTCCGTACTTATGTCTCCGTTCCCCCACCCTGTCCTTGCTCCCCGAATTTTGACTTTGCAACTGCCTTGACAACCTCCTACTCATCCTTTTCTCCTCCTCGCCCACCCCTGAATTGCAACTCTTCCCTGGTCGGCATCTTAGCCTCCCGGTTCCATCCCACACCTCCCACGGTCTCCCTCAACCCCACGTTCAGTTTTCCCTATCCCTCTTCTTCCGTTTCAAGTGCAGCAGTCCAGACCCAGGCATTTCCGGTCTCGGGGTCCCTGAATATTACATTATCAACTCCGTAGCAGTGCAGAGTTGGGAAGACAGACAAATGCACCAAAGGAGGGGAAGCATTTCCTTCAGAAACTCCAGCATGGACTGGGAGAGGATGTTTGCATACATGTGCACACAAAAACGCATGCTGCAAGTGGTCAGTCGGATGGGAAAAGCAGTGGAGGTGGAGGCAATGGAGAGCTGTGGAGGGAGGAGCTCATTAGGAAAGGGATTAAGAGGGAGCAAATACAGCATGAATTTCTTTAAAATTGCCTTGTATTGTCCCACGTGGGGCACTTACTTTAGGAGCTTTTAGCAGCATTTATCTTTTCAGGAGGAAGGTTTGGCTTAAGGGCAATTTGGTGATTTCAAGGTGAACACTTTAGACTGTTACCCAGCCGGTGTTGGAGTCCTGTGTCCTTCCAGCTTTCTCAGCAGGCCAAGGTGAAGGGAGAGCAGAGTTTCCATCTCTAGGTTGGCTTCTCAGGAGACCTCTAAGCACACGTCTGGCTTTCGAGTTAAGGAACATGGCCAGTCGTGGGAAAAGGCGGTCAGCCACACGGGTGCCCCCGATATGATAGGAGGGAAGAGAGCAATTGAAGAGAGCAAAGTCATGTTGTTAATTGGGTTTCTCTAGGTGACACAGTTTTTTCTTGCCATTCAGGTCATAATTTGTTTAGTGCACTATTGGGCTATGAGACCTGACTTGCTGGAGAAGAGATAATAAATTACTGGTGAGGGAGACAGCATTGAGTTTCTGGGTGTGTGTCCATGGGTAGAGGGTCTGAAGGCTTTCAGAGGTGAATTGAGGGTTTAAATTAGGGTGTCAAGTCATATGGGATATAAGATAGAAATCCAGGCTGTGAGTGAAAGTCCCATCCTGTGCTGCACTCTGGGATGACTCTCCACCTTCTCCTGCTTGGTTGTTCATTAACTCTAGCTACAGGTTCCCTGGCTGTGAAACACAATTATAAAACAGGTGGATCCAAACAGTGACCTTTGGTTTGAACCTTCTGGGAGTCAGCATAGGTTTGTCTTTTAGCTTCTTGGGAGCTTGGCTTGGAGCCTCAACCCGGGATTTTCAGTAATTCTGTAAATACCCTTTGGCCTTACATGTGGCATTTCCCTTTTCGACTTCCCTACTTGAAGCAATATTAGCCCTCTTCTTCAGTTACCTCCTCCTTTTTTCTCTACTCTTTCCCGTCAAGAGCACTGGGTGTCTGTTCCCTCTGCTTTTGTCTGTTCTTCCTTATGCTTCTGAAGGGAGGATTTCATATTCCCTTTACCACCCAGGTACTCCAGGGCTTGAGGGAGAGCGGTAGTTTCTTTGAGATGGGATATAAGGGGTCTTCTTTTCTCCTTGCCACTGATTTTTGTCTGCCTGTCCCCTCCTGTCCACCTCAGACAGTGTCATGGCTCTGTAAAGCTCAGTCTTTCCTTGTTCTGTCCCTGTTTCTGCCTGTGTTCCATACAGAATTTTTTTTTTTTTTTTTTTTTTTTTGAGACAGGGTCTCGCTTTTTAGTTCAGGCTGGCCCTGAGCTCACTATAGAGCCCAGGCAAGCCACCGCGAACTCAGCAATCCTCTAGTCTCTGCCTCCCGAGTGCTGGGATTACAGGCGTGAGCCACCACACCCAGCATTGTGGTATGTGGTATTGATGGCTGGTGGGTGTGTGTCTCCACACCCAGCATTATATGTGGTTACCAGGGGATCGAACTCAGGACCTTGCGCTTACGAGGCAGGCCCCGGATCCACTGAGCTAACCCTCCAGCCCATCCATACAGAAATTTTAACCTGGACAGTTATCAGGAAAGCATGTTTCCATTTACTTAATACTGTATCATCATGTCCTAGTGTTTTTTCTCTTGGGGTAGGAGGTAGGAGAGGAACATATTCACCATTTAGTAGCTGGCCTTAAAGTGCCCAGGGTGTCTCTCTTCTCTTGTTTCAAGATAAGGTTTGGTTTTCAGCTGGTGACAGTAGTAGTTTGATGTTTGGGAAGAGTGAATTGTATTAATTTCTTAGCCATGTAGGTGGAGGCTAGATGGACCTGCCACTTTGTGACCATAATTACACTTGACTTCTTCCAGGCTTAGGTCTCTATCATGGTAGCATTATGTGTTAGAAGGAGCATGGGATCTGGAGTTGGATCCTTGAGTTAAAGCCTTGGCCAGTAAAATCTAGACCTTTGTCCCCTTTGTCCTTACTCAAGCTGCCGACTCCACAAAGATTCTTAGCGTTCCATCATCTCTCCTCTTCCCCTTCCTCTTCTCCTCCTTCTCTTTTGTTTGTTTTTTGAGACAGGATCTTGCTATGTAGTTCAGGTTGGCCTCAAAACAATTCTCCTGCCTCAGCCTTCTGAGTACTGGGATTATAGATGTTTGCCACCACACCTACTCCATCTTCTCATCTGTAAGATGGGCATGGTGATAGTACTGAATTTAGAGTTGCTGAGGATTAAATGAAGTGCTACATATATGTGGTAGCCCTTAGTATTCTTATCAGTTAAGCCTTTTAAGACAATTGTATTTAAAATATTACTACATTCCTAGGTTTTATTATTTGTGTATTGAGTCAGGGTCTCTCTGTATAGTCCAGCCTGGCTTTGGATTTGTAGCAGTCCTCTTACTTCAGCCCTCTGTTTGCTGGGATTTTTTTTTTTTTAATTGTCACTATGTAGTTCAAGACTGCCCTTGAACTCATTCTGTAGCCCAGGCTGGCCTCTTGTGGATCCTCCTGCCTCAGCCTCTCAGCCTCTGCATGCCACCACACCTGGCCTTTCCTTTATTTTTATGTAAAATTGTATGTGGAGCTCCCTTAGTTTGCTTTATCTTTCTTCATGACACTTATTACCAGCTGACATGAACTTATTTCTGTTAACCATAAGCAAATGCAGATTCAGGCTGGGGATATAGCTTAGTGGTAGGTGCTTGCTTAGCATGTATTCAGTCACCAGCACCACAGAAATAAAATGAAATGTAAATTTAGTGAAAGCTAGGATTTTGAGTATTTTGTTCATTTTCATAGCCCCAGCTCCTAGAAGTGTTCTGCACATAATGGAGTCTCGGCTGTGTGTCGAATAAGTGCATGTTATAGTAATAGAGTTCTTAGTACTGTGCTTGCTTAGAGATAATCAGTAAATGTCAGGCTTCTTTCCTTCCCTTATGTATACACAAGGTTAAGACTGTATCTTTAAAAAAAGAAGAAGAAGACTATATCTTGGGCCGGAGGGTTAGCTCAGTGGTTCCGGCGCCTGCCTCACAAGCGCAAGGACCTGAGTTCAATCCCCGGTAACCACATATAATGCTGGGCGTGGAGACACGCCCACCAACAATCAACACCGCCTACCACAATGCCTGATGTGGTGGCTCACGCCTGTAATCCCAGCACTCGGGAGGCAGAGACAAGAGGATTGCTGAG
>PVIC010035421.1:0-19053 GCA_004025085.1 Thryonomys swinderianus | reverse complement strand
CCTGCCTTGCAAGCACAAAGACCTGAGTTCGATCCCCGGTGACCACATATAATGCTGGGCGTGGTGGCTCACGCCTGTGATTCCCAGCACTCGGGAGGCAGAGACGGGAGGATTGCTGAGTTCCCGGCGGCTTGCCTGGGCACCATAGTGAGCTCAGAGCCAGCCTGAACTACAAAGCGAGACCCTGTCTCCAAAAAAAAAAAAAAAAAAAAAAAAATTGACTTGTTTTCACAACCTGGCTTAATGTTTAGCACAAGAGACTTAATTTGTACTACCTAGCCTTTCAGTAAGTCTTCTTCTCTAAATTCAATAATTTGTAGCATTGAAGAAAAGTGAGGGATATGTTACCCTTCCTTTCTTTACTCACATAAGGCCACTGTAAAATAACTGATTGGCTCAATTTCAGTGATACTTGGTGCATCAAAATAGGAAAGTGGAAAGAGAAAGACACAGAGGTGGGAAGTATGAATACGACTTATAGCAGAGGAGATTGAACAAACATATAATATATGGATTAAATTTGTTCTTTTTTGCTTATTTATTTATTTATTTATTTATTTATTTTTGAGACAGGGTCTCGCTTTGTAGTTCAGGCTGGCCTTGAGCTCACTATGTAGCCCAGACAAGCCTTGAACTCAGCAATCCTCCTGCCTCTGCCTCCAGAATCCTGGGATTACAGGTGTGAGCCACCATGCCCGGCACTGTGGTATGTGGGACTCATTGCTGGTGGGCGTGAGTCACCATGCCCAGCATTGTTGTATGTAGTTATCGGGCTCGAACTCAGGACCTTGCACTTGCGAGGCAGGTGCCAAAACCACTGAGCTAAATCTCCGGCCCTAAATTTGTTCTCTTAAGTGGGCATGTTTCATACCTTCCCGATTATAAAGCTATCCTCAATAGTCACTGAACACACAACATCATATTGGATATAATAATATGGAAAAAGTTTTTGAAAATATCAAAATTATTGAACTATGGCACAGAGATATGTGAAGATTCTTTTGGAAATAAAAAGAATCGTGAACCGTAATTATATAGGATTATAAACTGTTAATTTGTAGAAAATGCAATGCTTTCAAATCATAATAATATAAAGGACTAAAACAGGGATACAGTATATTGTTATTTCAGATTTTATTATCATTATTGTTAGCTACATTTCCTTTGAGCATCTGTTAGACTACTGGAGTACAATACATGCTTAAATACAAGAAACTTTCTGATGACAAAATCATGTATTTCAACTAAGAGATACACTGGTTTTCTGAACAGTATAACAAAAAAGACAGCCCCGTTGCCCTTTGGATTGTCGTTAAGGCTCATCTTTGCTCACCTTCAAAGATAGATGGACCGTGTGTGATTACAGAGGGAAGCAGAAGAAGCTTTCTGTGTCCTGAAACCCATATATATCACCTGCCCTTACTCTGACACATGTGAATACTTCAGTACCCCAACAAGAAAATAGTGTGTGTGATCACAACGTGTATATATAATGTACCAAGAAAGATTCAAATAAAAATATAAAGCCTATCATGAAAATGACAAAGCAAATATAGTTACGCCCTTAATGTAAAAATTCACACTTTTATTCCCTTCAATTTATGTCTTATACGGTACAGAAAATTGTTTAGCAATCATTCAAGATAAAATTTAGCCAAGTAGCATACTAAAATATAAAATTTGTTTAATATAATCTTACTAATTGTATATTTAATGAATTCAAAATTTGAAAACCTAGTTGCAGGGTATTCAATATTTCATGACTGCACTTCAAATATTATGACCTGAACTGAAGGTATCCATGAGAATTAAACCTTCCTCTTGATGGTCAAAATTGGAAAATGATGTGTTACAAACTTCTAGATTGTAATGTATCAATTAACTGATCTCAAGATTTAATTTTCTTTTATACACATCCTGGTTAAAGGACAAGACACAGTACTTTTTCTACCATATTTACTAAACATGATTCATTGAAAAAGATTTAATTTGTACTCTAACTCAAAACCACTTCATTATTAAAATGCTTTTGTGCACATGTGAATAATGTGAATAAGAGTAATGTTTACAGAAATGTTAGATGAGTATTTCATATCTGCTAACCCAAAACGAAATATTAATTTGTTTTGAGATAATTCATGTAGAAAATATTTTATGTAGTATTTAATGGAGATAGTATTTAACAGAAAACAGAGAAATTAACATAAATCATTCATAATATAGAAGTTTTACTGTAAAGCTATAATATCCCATTTTAGACAGCCATATTATATTAAATTTAGTCAATTTTAATTTCATTAATATCTCAATGGAGTAATTGTTCTTCTCCTTTTTTAAAAGTATACATTCTCATAGTTTGTAATGGAGAGATAATATCAGTTGTCCTTTGTAACAATATTATTTATTTTTCTTTGGGTCTGTTTTCTTTTAATATGTGGTTATCAGAGATATGTTAATTATAGCTTCACTGTGGTCCACACGGTAAATATTAGATGTTTTCTTGTACACAATGCCATGGTCTACAAGGTAATTTTATTTGCTCAGTTGATAAAAATCATTCTGCATGCTGTCTTTCATATCCTCCACAAGGAGAATACCAATATAAATTGAAAAGAACCAGATCCTCTTAGAATTTGATAAACCTAATAAAATGAGAAAAATATCAAATTTTAAACCAGCACCCATATACAATGAAAAACTGTCATTGTTCTAAAATATTCATTCCAATTAAGAAGATACATTTAATCATAGCAAAAGTATGCATTTATAAAAATATTATCAAAAACATTCTTTTATGTCCTCAGGAACTAATCTTTACAGAGTTCTCATACAAATGAAAAATTGGTGAAAATGCTAAACATGGAATACAGATACAAAAATTGTTAAAATTTTCTAATTTGTAAAAAGTAAGGTAACTGATGTTAAAAACCTGTTATACACATTTTAATATTTCTTTGACATATAATGTTGACTCACATATTTGATTTATGTTAGTTTAAAATAGTTGTAGCATTTTTTAAAAAAAAACATCGTTACTTCTGTTTAAGTGTTGCAGTTTTTAATATGAGTTTGTATCATTTCAGACAAATAGCAGTTGTCACTGGAGCATTGAAGAAATCCAAATCTTCCTTATGTTTCAGAAAGCTTAGTTTATCTATAATGTGAATCATTAAGAAAGAAAGAACCAGGAGAGAATAATGGAAAGTTTGATGAGTATAATGAAACTGACTCAGGCTTCATGTAATGAATAGATTGCAAGCTAGCAAACATAAAAGAATAATTAAAAACTTACTTATCACTATATCCTGTGATTGTACAAGGATAGAATATTGACCTTTCAAATTCAACAAATATAAGAAAAGTATGCTTTTCTAAGTAGATATGGTTATCATAAGATTAGTACATGCTATATATACTAGATTGACATATTTAAATAAAGTTATACTAATCACTTTTTATTGGTGTTACAAAATATCAAGCATGGCAAATGAAAAGAAGAGAAGTTTATTTTGTCTCATTTTTCAGAGTTCAGTCTAAGGCTGTCTGGCTGTAAGGCAGAAACAGCATGGTGGGAGGGCCTGGCAATGGAAAGCTCTCAACACTTGGTCACTAGAAATAAGAAAGGCTGCCCACAATCACCTCTCCAGTTCAGTAAAGATCTTGAAACTTTAGTGTGCTTCTTTATGCTTGCTAAGCTTTTGGGTGTAAAGGCTTGGTACCAAATAAAGGTGCATCACACTCAGGGTACTGGGCTTTCTGCTGCTGTTGCTCAAAAAAGAAATTGTTTTCAAGGTTCCAATTTGGTTGTTTGTTGGGAGCTTCTTTTGCTGTGGGTCTCACAGGGGACTAAAGCTTGCTACAAGGGATCTGAGTACATTACCCTCTCCTGTGTCCAACAATTCATGCCAGAGTTAATTGAAAACAATCAACACAGGGTTATTTAATTGAAAGAAAAAGAAAGATGAGATGGTGTATTATCTGATTTTCTTTCTGAAAATCTATACTATTTTGAAGGAAGAGTACCACAAACGGAACACATCGCTCTTGAAGGTGAGCAGAACAGTTTTCAGAAGGCAAATGGAGTTAGATTGTCCTTAGCATACCAAAAAGAAGAATACTTCAAAACAAAAAAGGGACAAAAATAAATCCCCACAACATAAACAAAACCTATAATACATGAATTCATTTGATCAGCCATGTTGTCTTGAAACTATGTATGTAAGTCACTGTTATACAAAGAAAACCAGCAATATCCTAGTGATTTGTGATAATGCTACATTTTAATCATATTTATATATCATCTATACTGCATAAATTGGCAGGGAGGACGAATATTTGCAAAAAATGGGAAAAGTGTCAAAAATGATAGTTATCCATATATAAATCCAGAAGATGTAATGAATCTCAAAAGGTATCCTCTACACTCTCTTTCTTCCCTGTCTGTCTCTCTCTTGCATTTACCAAAAATTTCAACATACATAAAAAAGTGAAGTGCTTAAAAGATAATGACAAGAGTACCTGACTAAAATATATAATCCAAAATAATAAAAGGTGATATATGCAAACTAATGTAAAAATTAATTCAACTAGATTTTCTATGTTAAACAATTCTAAAGTTTTTTTCTAATATATTAAATGTATGGATACTATTTTGAAAAACACTTATGAATTATGGTATTTTTTTTTGACAGGGACTCACTTTGTAGTCCAGGCTGGCCCTGAGCTCACTATGTAGCCCAGGCAAGCCTTAAACTCAGCAAACCTCCTGTCTCTGCCTCCCGAGTGCTGGGATTACAGGTGTGAGCCACCACGCCCGGCAATTTTTTCTAATTTTTATCATAACATTATTAATATATTTTTGGATTTCTATCTATATAAGCCCAGTTGCCAATAAAACTTTATTTCTTGAGTTCTTAACCTACAATAGCCTTAGCACTTGGATTATGAGATAATCTGGGTATTGAAAAAGCTGAAAATATCCTCCTTCTTTTTGAATCTTCATGTATGATCTTCCTCATGTATTACTTTCATATTTTCTCTATTTAATCTTAGCTGCAATTCTTTTCTACTACCAACTAGATCATACTCGTACAAGAAAAAATATTCTAGTGAAGTAAAAATATTTTCTCTTCTATTGTAAATGAATCTGACCTTTTATAACAATCAGAAAATGATTTCTGAATGCCACTCCAAGGCTAAATTGTCCATTGGCTTAATCATGGAGGGCAGCACAGCTATATGTGAGGTTAGGAGGTGGGGCCTGGCAGAAGAGGAAGGTCCGTGAGTTTAGCATGTCTGGTATCTCTCTGCACCTCAGTTTCTTTGCTCTCTGTTTGCCAGCTTCCAGGAAGTAACACCTTTCCTCCATGACAGGCCCTTTTACCATGTTCTTTCTACCTTAGAGTCAGCCATGAATTGTAAGTCCTAAAAACATGAGCCCAGGTAATCCTGTTTTAGTTTGTTAATGTGGAGCATGAAGTCTCAGCAAGGACAAAGTGACTAAATTATCTACCATACAGACCCCAGGATGTGCATCCTGAGCCTCTCTCCTGACTTTACTTTCAGGTCTGGTCCTCAAATCTCACAGATAATAATAGAAAAAGTAGTACGGAAGACTTGGTAAAGCTGATCCTTTTTTAAATAATGGAGCAGGGAATACGTATAACTTTGCTCCTTTCTGTGGAAACTAACAAGAATGACACAATCCAATCTTATTATTCATGTGAAGAAGACAAATAATTCCAGAGGATAAATCTTCATTCAGGGCCGTAAAATATACCATAATTAAGGGGCCGAAGATTTAGCTCAGTGGTTCCGGCACCTGCCTCGAAAGCGCAAGGTCCTGAGTTTGATCCCGGTAACCACAAGCAATGCTGGGCGTGGAGACTCACACCCACATGCAATCAATACCACATACCACAGTGCCAGGCATGGTGGCTCATGCCTGTAGTCCCAGCACTCAGGAGGCAGAGGCAGGAGGATTGCTGAGTTCGAGGCTTGCCTGGGCTACATAGTGAACTCAGGGCCAGCCTGAACTACAAAGCGAGACCCTGTCTCAAAAAAAAAAAAAATTAAAAAATTAAGATAGACATCTTTATTCTAAAAGAGGTTTTTGTATAATAGCTATTTTTCTAGTCACAAAAATCAATATAGTCTCTATAAGGCATTTAATTATGTACACATATATGTATATGTTTTGAATTTGGACTATTGTGCTGCATGTGTAGTGTGTGAATGAAACACACATATATTTAGTATATATTTAAGTATAATGATCATTACTCTAAATGCAGATAGTTTTCTGAATCAGAGATAAGTTTTTTCTTATAAAATTTAAGCAAATAATATTTTTGACTTTGCTTTTCTCTTGCCCTTGACTGGTACAATATCACACACATGATAAGTTACTCAGGTAGAATTCTGGAAACTATAATTATAGGTGGTTGATTATATTGAATCAGGACTACTGTCTAGCTCTTCAGAGAGAGAGACAAAGGGAATGAATTTTGTTCCCTAATAAAGCCACATTTTCCTGAATGCACAAAGGAGAAAATTGTTGAGTTTTACCATTCTGAGTATAACTAAATTTCTCTAGAAGGGAAGTAAAAATCATTGTCTTCAAATTTAAAAGCCAGGAACATCGGCATTCATCCTTGCTCAGATGATATGCATATACTTCTAAAGCGCAAACCCCCTCTACACTTCTCACTAGCAATACAGAATTAATATAACTTATAAATCCATGTTTAACCTTTGTTCAAGTTTTGGAACTATTTGTGTATGAACTTTATTTGTACAGAAGTATTTTTCTTCTATAACCTTTCATAAATGAAAGCCCTGATGATATAACATTTAAATAAAATTCTAACTTTCCTACCCCTACAGGTTTTAAAAGCTATGGTTAATGCTTTCATCCATTTAGCACAGTTTATAAACAAACATTGATGAATATATTATTAATACCACTCATATATTTCTATTTTACCTAATTCAGATTATGAGTTTGATGAAAGCTTTGATAACCTCAGATTTTTGGAAACCATGGTATTCGGACATTGTTGTCAGAGGCAAGACAGTGGTAGATGTGTGATTATCTGAGTAGAATTGTGGCTGATTTTGAATTTCCAATGAGTTATTTTCTGGTTGTTACTGATTTGCTTACTTCTAAAAAGCATAGCATTGATATATTTTTGTTCTTAAACATGTTCTCTGTAATGTTACAATAAAATCAATGAAATTGATTTTAAAGCATTGGTTCTGTTGTTTATTTCTACCACTCAGACAGTAATCTATGCTTTTATAAATATAAAGATCTCTTTTCTTCACTGTTTTGATCTTTGATCTTCCCTTTTTGCCATTATTTTTGATTTTCCTTAAAGATTAAATTCTATTTGTAAACATGATGTCAATCTATTTTTGAATCTGAGCTTTTGTGTGACTCAACTTTTGGAACATAGATATATAAGATGCAGAATTACAGAAATAAAATGTATGTAAGATGAAAAGGAGTAGCTAAACTAATTTCATGACAATATAAAATTATGCACAAATAACTATATAAAATTACACTATTAAAATACAAGTAAGTGTATACACACATGCAGTCTTTCACACTGCTAAAAGAAAACACTCAGTTTAAAATGTAGTAAGTGTATTCAGTGATAAACAGTCCCTTTCTCCCAGTTCCAGAGGCTTAGTCTCTAGAATAAATGTTCTAGCTTCTTCTGAAGCCTGTCTTTCTGTCTTGTAGAAAGTAAATGTATCGGTTTGTCTTTAGATGTCTTTTTGTGAAGACAGATATAAATCTCTTCAGTATTTTTTAAAAAGGATATTAATCCTTATTTAACTTAACTTCCATAGAAGTCCTTTATCTAAAGTTAGCTACAGTAGGATCTTGGCAAAACTATCAGCATGTCTTCTGTATAGTGCAATGGAAATGGAGACAGATTTCTTCAGTACTTACCCTATCTTTGTCCAGCATAATTCACATTCTTCTCACTGGAATAAAACGTTAATGGTATAACAGATCTCCAGATCTCAACTCACTATGGCAGAATAAGTGTCTAAAATCCAACAACTCATCTGAATATCCTCTAAAGATATATGGTTGAAACTCAATATATACTTAATTTCCAGGTAAATTTCCTCTCCAACTGCTAACCTGTGAAACCTGACAAGTTACTTGGGTCTAAAACACATTGATAAGACAAGTAGAATAGATATCCCTGCTACAAATTTGAGAACATGGAAGAAACATGTTATGATTCCTAAACTACTCAAAAATCTAGCATTCTAAAATGTACTCGATCACAAAGCTGAATGATGATATTATGTGTTATGTAATAACCTGCCACTATTCATATGTGAATGATCATTTCAACCTCCCAAATACACTTGATCTGGGAAATTTGTGAAAAAAAAAAAAAACAGGATAGATGAGCAAGTGGCAGAGAAAAAGGCGCAGAATACACAATGCACAGCAGAAAGAAAGAGGAGGTGTCAAGAGACAAATGCTTGCAGGTCCTGCTTGCTGAACTACAACCAATCAGGCCCCACCTCTGAACACATCAGGTAGTGAACACAGTCATGATTTTCTATTACTCATGATCCAATCACCATCCAAAACCACATTTCTGACCAACTGTGGCTTTGTCTTTTTTACCTCATAAAATTTTGTTCCTGCCACCCATCAGACTCTGTACCTATCATTTTCAAAACATCTTGAAGAGTCACAAAATCCTTAACATTGTTGAGAAGACCAGTTCCAAGACTGTCACTAAAAACTCTTAGATGTTAGGCACTCCAGAAATCAAAACGAAAATTAAATACTTCCAACACCCTATGATACAGACCGAACATTCCCACTTCAAAATGGAGAAACTGGGAGATGGGAAGGAGTTGTACCAAAGCAGGATTTAAACACCAAAGAGAAAAACAATCAAATCGTATAGGTTTAGATTCAACACCCAGGGTAAATTATGAAGAGGTGTAAACTCCAAAGATCTTGACTTATGCTAGCATTACCAGGTTTGTATCGCAACACTTACAGCTTCTCTGTTGGTGTTCGTTCACTCACTGGTTATGGCTTTTATTAGCAAATGTTCCATGTTTCCAGCCTCTGCAACATTTGGACATTGCAATCCACTTTCAGTTCTACTCACTGCTTCACTGACTGTCTTCTTAGATGGATACTGTTTGGCCTCCCACGACATCTCAAATTGGAGTGGGAGGTTCCTTGACTCCATAGTCCCTATATCCTGAATACCCAAAGAGCCAGAATTGCATGTGTTGTGCCATGAACTCTCACCTGGTTAAGTATTACCCAGACCTTCTGAGAAATCACTGAGTTCTTAATGGCTGAACACTGTGAAGTGAATCCCAATGAACCAATTTCCTAGGCAGCCTTCTGGATCAAAGAATAGGACTCTTTCCTCAAGGAACAATTTTAGTTTCATCCCTCTGAACCCTAGAAGAATGGTGTCTTACTGACACATCTGATGCCAGTAACACATAATTCCTACCGATTAAATATAAAGTACATTGCTTCATTTTATTTTCAGCGACTATACATTCATTTGTCCAAATTTTAAAGGACCTTCCTTTCAGGCAAAACTCCAATTTTTTTAAACTACTTAGCTCTAAAGTTTGCTTGATTCTTACCATAAATTTGGCTAAAAATATCCAGAATTACTTATGTGACAGCATAAATCTTGGGCAGCGTTGAGAGGGCCTGAGCTAGATTAACTCGCCTATCGGTCTTTATTTAAGTTTTCCATAAAGTCTCCAGCCACAGACAAAATGTAGATAAATTTTCTGTCAGACTGTAGCCGATAGAGTTCTACACCAATGCCCTGTGTAGTTCTTGTTCCCAACTGGAGTTTCCTCAGCCTGACTTTTACTGTCTGCATTCCGATCAGTACTCTGATCTGAGAACTGACCAGCATCTCCCATCTACCTTGGTTTCGTATTTTTCTAGGACAACTATAATCCATACCTGTAGAACGTTTCAAAATCCTACCATAAGTAATTTCCAGTCCTTCTAAGATAAAGTAAGGACCTTATACTTTCTGTCTTGCATTGAGTTTGTTGCTGGTCACAATACCAGAAAAATACGCCTTAAAGGCATAGAGAATTATTTTACTTTGAAGTTACCATTCTTGATGGGCTGGTTCCAAGCCAAAATCCAAAGGAGGTGGTTAAGGGAAAAGGCACCCTTTGGAAGCAGAGAGAATGTGGAAGGGGTGTAAACTGAGATCTCACCCTCCAGGTCATGTTCTCAGGGACTCATCTCCACCCAGGACTCACACATAAGAGCAGCATATTCAGGTACTAAAGTCATTAATGAATAAGCCCATTTATGAATATCATAGTGAATATCAAGTCACCTTCCAAAAGTCCCATCTCTGAACTCATAAGCCTTTGCCAGTACATTATAGATATAAACCACAATGCCCCATTTCTTCAGAATGACAAAGATTTGCATCCTATAGTTGTATTGTCCTGTTCTTAGAATCTAAGATCCACACATCCTCTCTTCATTTCCTTACATCCTTTTCTTTTTCTCAATTCATAGTACAGGTATCCACAGTGTTTTTCCCCCAGAAACCATACTTTATAATACAGACAGACCAGAGATTTTTCATATCTTGTTTTTCTGTATCTTTCAGCATAACAATTATTTCCTATTTGTTCTCCTGGCTTTATGATGAGAAACAAAGCTGGTCTTTCAATATGTTCCTTAGGAAACTCTTCAAGTCAATATTCAATTTCATTAACTACAGAGTTCAACCTTTAAAAATAAAACAATTCAAGCAGGTCTTTATCACTTTATGACAAGTACACTTTTCCTCTGCTTTCTGATACTGTTTTGGATTTAGACTTGACACATTATCAGAATAACTCATTTCCACCAGCACTTTACTTCTGCAATCTATATTTCTACCAAGTTCTATATCTCTACCAATATCATCTTTATGATTGCATATTCTCTAAAAACTTAGAAATGCTCTCTTTAGCTCATTTGTTTCATTTTTGAGGTCTCACCAGAATGTTGAAAAATCCATATTTTTGCTAGCATTCCCTCCAGAGAAATCTAGTTTTTACTGTCTTATTTCCCAGCCATGCACCTTAAATCTCATACAACCTTTATCTATAATTCCAAAGACATTTTACAATCTTAGACGTTTATTACAAAACTGCTTTTCTCAAAGAATGTCTAATTTTGTTGCTGTTGTTGAGTTCATATATCTCTGGTGTTAGTCTTCTGTCTGAGGGTAAATGGGCCAACCAACCATAAAGAGAAACATGCAAAGCTATGAGACATTTCTCTTGTTAAATTGCCTTCTTAGTTATTTTATAACCAAACTGATTAACACACTAAGTAAAAGTAAGGTAATCATGACTGAAAATTCACTTATTTTATAGAATCTTCTGCATATCTCTTATGCCATTTTTATCTCTTATAGAATTTAACATTATCCTAAATAGAAATTTAGAATTTGCCCTTGCATATTGAGAACTAAGAACTAAACTCTTGAAATTTAAGAAGACAGGACTGTTACTGTTCATAAGGAGACTATAGGACATTAATGATGTACCTATTAAAGGCAATCACACAGATAGACTGTTGTGTTTTAACTGGACATTTTGAAAAGACAAAGATGATTCATCAAACCATAAACACTTAATGAAATATCAACAAAACTCTAGTTTCACAGTTGACTGTAATTAAATTGCCCTAACTATTCTAGATATTCCTGATTCAATTAGTTGAAAGTCCTTAATAACAGAACTGTCAATATGAAAATGAAGAAGCATATTCACATGACAATAGTATCAACTTGAGTCTAAGAATTCAGTATGTCTTCTTATCTACTAGCTTATAAATCATGGCATGGATTTTCCCCTGTCTATAATTGTGTATCTCAATATAACTTTTGTCAATAAATATCTTAATATGAGTTCCACTGCTGCTCTTCTTCTAGATGAAGGTTATCTCTTTTAACTTGTAAATAATATTGTAATGAAATTTCATTTTATTTGTCACTTGAAATTATCCTGCATGTGTGTATGTATGTACACATTTGAACACTTAATTTTTAAAAATTCACTTACTGGCCTTCATAAATTTGGTTGAGTTCTTGGTCTACTACTTTTTGTTTTATTGTTATGTATTGGTTTTCTATGCTGTGTACTGTGGCAAGACAGACATAAGTAAGCAAATTCTCCTACTGTCAAAAATTTCTATGAAAATATGTTTATGAATTATTATAGTTTTAAAAATGTACTCAATTTCCATAAAAAAAGGAAACTAAGTTAGAATGACAGAGGTGATGAAGATATTACTTATAGCTAGGAGGACTTGGTTTTCCTTCAATGTTGATTAATAGAATTTCATTTTTATCTAGACTTAACCTTTTGTTTCAATATTGAAGTAACTCATGGAGGTAGCCATAATCTAGGCAAGTGTGTGAGAACACTTAATAGAGACCACCTCTTCACTTCCCATGAACCAAGATTGTTCCATAATGATTTGTGTTACATTTGATATGAACCATATTTGAAAGAGTCTTAAAGGTGAAAGGAGCACTAGCAAGGTCCATGAATTTTGTAGAAATCTTACAGTTATGTCATAGCACTTTTTAGTATTACCAGCATATAACTTAGAATTGACAGACAATGTAGGAGTTCAATCATCACTAATGTTTTTCATTTTTTCATCTTGAGAAAAGATGAAGCATATTTAATCTTTTCTATTCTTATGTAGTATTTGGATTTTACTGCATAAGATTTATTATTATAATGCATGATTTGTTGCACTATATGGGCAGAACATTATTGAGAAATTTTATACTTGATAATGTAGTTCTAATATACCTCGATAAATTGAAGTATTTCTCTTCCATAAAAAGTGAAAATTTTATTCATACTATTAAAAGTAATAATAATAATAATAAGTAAGAATAATAATAATGAAATATGTCAAAAAATTGAAACCTATGAGAGGTTACAATTAGATGATAAAGACAAAACTATTGAAATCATATCTAATTAGTTGCCATACATTTTTTCAATCTAAATAAAGAAATTAAACTAAAATGGCACTAAGTACCTGTAAGTGAAACTTCAAATAACAGTTTATCTTGAATGGTTCAGATATTCATAGATTTAGGAGTAAAAGTTTTCTCTTTGCAGAAAGAAGCTTCAGATAAAAGACTAGTTAGATTATAATGGAAGCAAATGTATCTAGACTAGAGAAGATAATTCTTCCAATGTAGTACTTCCCATATGATCTCAAGAAATATCTATGTTTATATATATGAATTTTCATTATTATTTCATGATTAAATTTATTCTTGTATTATTTTATATAATCTTTACTTATTATGCATATCTAGGTGTATAGAACAGTGACAAAATTCTACATAGAAGTATTGTATTAAAATGCTATTTTTCTGTAATTGAATGTTAAATTTCTCTGTATGTAGTATATATGAAATTTACGTTTAAAATGTGCATTTGTCTTCGTTTAAAGTTTTTCCATAATTCAGTCCATCTTGCAAGCTAGATATTATCTATTATTATCTGTAAAATAGTTGTAATAATATCATCCTATGGGATAGCATGGAAAGCCAAAGGTGGCAACACATGACTTATCCTTGAAACATGTCTCTTATATGAAAATAGTAAAACATCTTAGCTATTGTCAACAACATTATTACTAATTTTCCTTTCTATTTTCTTATATATGCTATGTTTTATGTCCAAATATTTCATAAACTGCTTTATAGGACCACCTTAATATTACTTCTTTCTATAACTCCAATAATTTAATAAGTATATAGTATTTACACATTGTGTATCATACCTTTTGTTTAAAGAAATAAATAACTGATATTTTGTGTTAAACCTTGCTGTTAAAGGAAAAATACAGCAAAAAATGGACAATGTATGAAATAGAGTGAGTCATACTTCAGAAACAAGATACAGTACATTCGGGAATCAGCAAAAACAAACCTGAGCATTGATAAATAAAAGGCCTTTATAGGATGGTAGAACTTTCCACCTGGAAAGAAACTTAAACTGATCATTCCAGAAATGAGAGCTGGTTTAAACAAAAGATAAAGAGAGGCTGGGGATTTAGTTCCGTGGTACTTTGCACAACTCACAAAACAAAGTACTGGAAAAAAATCTAACCACTAAAAAATTAAAATTAAGAACAATGTGTGTGTGTATGTGTGTGTGTATGTTTGTATTGAGCAGAGGCTAGAAAATTTAGGAAAAATATTTTAAAATTGGCATGATTAGTTGAGTACATTTCTAAGTAAATAAAAAATTATTATTACTGTATTTAACTTTTTAAATTTAAACTGGCCACATACAAGCCACATGACACTAAATGTGTCAGTTTTAACTTTAAAATAGGAATTATTAATATTATCATTACCTCTATAGCTACTATATTCTAGAAATTTGAGAGTAGACAGTGTAAATCACAAGGTTATAATTAGTAGAGTAGTAAATAGGGCCCAATGAGAAGGGACATAATCAAGAATAGCCTCTCATATCTTACAAATAATGTATATTTTATAAATCAATCTTGGTAGGTCATAAATTCCTTGGCACCAAGAAACAAAAATCATATTTACTTGTAGGAATGATAAATCCAGAAAATATAACCTCCAGGATGATTGTCAATGATTCCACTACAGAATTCTCTTTTTCTATTAGCTTCAGATGCTATGACACGTAGAATACAGTAGGAATGACACATTACTGTACAGATGTATCTTGAGTGACACATCCCTCTCATTCTAAACATGTTGATAAAGGACTCTCGCCACTTTTGCCTCTTTTTGTTAGAAAGAGAAAACAGCTTTATGAAGAGCTCACTAATTGAAAAACTAGCAATCAGTGAATAACAGAGGAAAGCACTCAACAAACATGTTAGTGAGCTATCTTGAGCATGAGTATTTTAGTTCCATTCACAACTTTAAACAAATGCAAACTTGACTTGTGTGTTAGTTCTGATTTGTCCATTATTTAGAGCATAATTACTCATAAAATTAGTGTTTAATATTTGATAAAACACTAATAATAACTATCTGCTATGTTAGATGTTAAAATTTGGGGGTCTTTTGAAAAATAGCATTACTTAACTAGTAATTCAAGAAATTTTTACTGATATATTTTTCCATTCCATCATGAGAGTGACTAACTTTGTATTTGAATATAAATTATCTTCCTTTGTCTAGATTAAGACAACAGCAAATACCTTTTCTTAATTATCACAATACTTGGCATATAATAACAATTTACTATGTATTCTATCTATATGAAGGAATGTATTTACCACAATGTGAGAATTAAAATGGTGGGCATTCCTACGAATAAAAAAAATTCTAAGTAAGTATATAATCAAAATACCAGTCAACTTTACCAATTTCTCAATGGTATTTGAACATTTGGTAAAATAATCAAATACAGTATTGTAAATTTTGTACTATTTAGTACACTAAAATATTTAACATATCTACATATGAGTTCTATTTCACTATGCCACTCAAAAATTATAATTTTGTTTCCTTGCACTTCTCTGAGTAAATATTCATTTGTTTGTTACTCTGAAGATAAAGGAAAGATTCTTAAAAGACAATGCAGTGAGAAAACAGAGTATAAATTGCTCTACCTAATTATCCACATGCCAGGAAATAATACCTAATCTTAAAAGTCATGTGGATATTATTCTGAGAGGATTCTAGTAATAGATATTAGGTTCAAAATTGTGAGAAAAAAGTCTGAGAAGAGAGATATGGAAAACTAATAATACAAGCAAAAATGAAGATGTCTGTTAAAACATTACACTAATATCAACAGTTACTAATATAAATGTGTGTTCTTGTTCATGAAGACATTTCAAAACAAAAACTCCAGGGCTCTGAAATTTACTCATGAATTTTTTTTCTTAAAAATGTATGAAAATAGACATTTTTGGTTTTTCTAAAACTGATTCTCAACACTACAGGTATACTTAAGACTCATATTTTGATTCTTTTCCTAATGTGTATTCCACACTACAAACACTTGCCTAATTAACACTTCGTGAATATACTCTGATCATATTTTATAGAAAAATAAGCAATTAATGGAAATTATTTTCAAATTTACAAAAAAATAACATGCACAGAGAGAATATACATTGCTACAGAATAAATTTCAATAAAACTGAAAGATTAAAATAGAAATATAATTTTATAATGAAGTAAATATAGAAAAATGATGAAACAATGAATGTTTATGAATTAAATTATACTTTTTTTTTTGAGACAAGGTCTCACTTTGTAGTTCAGGCTGGCTCTGAGCTCACTATGGTGCCCAGTCAAGCCGCCGCGAACTCAGCAATCCTCCTGTCTCTGCCTCCTGAGTGCTGGGATTACAGGCGTGAGCCACCACGTCCGGCATTGTGGTATACGGTGTTGATCGTTGGTGGGCGTGTCTCCACGCCCAGCATTATGTGTGGTTACTGGGGATCGAACTCAGGACCTTGCACTTGCGAGGCAGGTGCTGGAACCACTGAGCTAATCATCCCGCCCTAAATTATACATTTTAACTAAACATAAAATGAAGAACTTAGAATATTTTCATCTAGAAATATTGTTAAGAATATCATTTTTCAAATCACAAACTGAGAGAAAATATTCACATTCTGTATACTTAAAAGTGAATAGGATTAAGGGTTTAGTTTAGTGTTGTCAACCTTTCTCACAAGTGTAAGATTATACTTATGATCCCTGGTACTGAAAAATACATACATACATATATAAGAATAATTGAGAAGGTATTATAAATTTTTCAAAAATATTGAAGACTCGGCTGGAGATTTATCTCAGTGGTTCTGGTGCCTGCTTAACTAGTGTAAGGTCCCTGGTTCAATCCTGCTAACAATACACAACAATACTGAGAGTGGTTACTCACGCACACCAGCAATCAGCACCACATACCACAATGCCAGGTGTGGTGACTTATGCTTTTAAACCCAGAACTTTGGAGGCACAGGCAGGAGGATTGCTGAATTCCAGGCTCGCCTGGGCTACATAATGAGCTGAGGGCCAGCCTGAACTACAAAGTGAGACCATGTCTCCAAAAAGGCAAACAAACAAACAAAAAGCCCTGAAGAGTTAAAAATTATCATTTTAATTTTTTCAACAGAAATACATATAATATATATATGAGAAAAGTTGTTTATAGTCATTTATCAAATATAATTAAACTAAAATCAGAAGACAAGACACATTTATAAAAATGTACTAAATGAATGAGTTCAAGAGGTTACTAAGAATGGGCAAAAAAAACCAGCCAGGCATGGTGGCTCACACGTGTAATCCCAGCACTCCGCAGAGAGAGGTAGGAGTATTGCTGTGAATTCAAGGCTTGTCTGGGCTCATAGTAAGTTTAAGGCCACCCTGAACTATAAAGTGAAGACCCTGTTTCAAAAAATTTAAAAAAAAAAGAATGCAAAAATATAAATGTCCTAAATTATTGTTATTTTTTTTTGAGACAGGGTCTTGCTTTGTAGTTCAGGCTGGCCGTGAACTCACTATGTAGCCCAGGCAAGCCTCGAACTCAGCAATCCTCCTGTCTCTGCCTCCAAGTGCTGGGATTACAGGTGTGAGCCACCACGCCCGGCTATTGTTAAATTTTGAAGTTGTAAAATTGGAAAGACTTTTTGTTGAGTGTTAATGAAAACTCTATTTAAAAATGCTTAATCTTTGATAGTTAAATTATTTAAAAAGTCAATAACATTTTATAATATTTAAATAGTACAATATGTCATCACAATAAAACAAATTCAATTATTTTAATGTAGTATCATTAATGTGTGGAAAATATTTATATAGGTGACAATATTATTGAAAATATGCCATGATTTACATTAATCTATTTCTAAATTCCAAACATATTAATGATAAAATTATAATTTATTTAGAATGAAAAATTCCTTTTTTTCCCCTGTTCATCTATTAATAAAGGATAAATACATTATTTCACTTTCAATATGCCTGGAATTCTATATTTTAAACTCACATTTCATGCAAGTTATTTATTTATTATTAGGTCATGGGGTTCACATCAATCATTATGTATGAAAGTTAAAGACAAGAACTATAAGCTATACTATTACATTTTAAATATGCAAAGCTTGTTAAATTCATTCTACATTTTGTAATCTTTACTGCTATATTTTTGTGATACATAATTGTAGTTATCTTAGGAAATTCATACTTATATTATTGGACATTAATCAAATTTATTAACAATGAAAAACAAAATATTCATTTAAAAATTAAACGCAAATAAATTACTTTTAAATGCTTGACATGTGAGACAGAAAGAAGTTACTAAGGAAGTATAGGCCTTTTACAAATCATTTATTTATTTATTTATTTGTGCTACCAGGGATTAAACTCAGGCCCTTGTGCTACCACTGTAGGTGCGGAACCACTTGAGTTAAATCTCCAGCCCCATAGGTTTTGTTGTTGTTGTTGTTTAAGAATATCCTTGATGCTGGGAGCTGTGGCTCATGCCTATAATCCCAGCACTTGGTAAGCAGAGTGAGAATTGTCATGAGTTAGAGGCTGGTTTGAGCTGCATAGTGCGTTCAGGGCCAGCCTGAACTACAGAGACCCTGTCTCAAATAAACAAACAAAAACAAGCAAACAAAATAAATTAAAAAAAAAAAACAAAAGAATGTCCTCAATGAAAAAATTATGGGTAACAAAGTTGGTTGGAGCATTATGATATATTAAATATAAAATGATCTTTCCAGAAGTCTTTGAGAGTCATTGATTATTCTTTTGCTGAGCTCTTTATATGCTTTACAAACCCTCCAAATGAGAATTTTTTCCTATTATTTGTTTTTCTTGCCTAATTGCTGTGGATAATTTTTCCAGCATTGTACTAAACAAGAGTGGTGACGGGGGACATCCTTGACTTGTTCCTCAGCTTAGTGTAAAAGGTTTCAGTTTTTGCCCTTTTAGGACGATGCTGGCCTCT
>PVIC010035420.1:0-18984 GCA_004025085.1 Thryonomys swinderianus | reverse complement strand
GGATATGAAAATGGACATCAACTGAAAATGAGCTCAAAGAAAACCAGGCATGGTGGCACATGCCTGTAATCTTAGCAGTCGGGAGGCTGAGGCAGGACGATCACTTTGAGTTCAAGACCGGCCTGAACTACATGAAGTCTCAAACAAATAAACAAAAAAAAAGGTCATAAATTTTGAGGGGCAAGGGAAATATTTTGTTTGGCTATGGCAGTGATTACATGGGTACTATTTTTGCAAAACTCGTCCAAATATACACTTAAAATTTGCAGGTTGTGGGCCGGAGGGTTAGCTCAGTGGTTCCGGTGCCTGCCTCGCAAGCGCAAGGACCTGAGTTTGATCCCCGATAACCACATACAGTGCTGGGCGTGGAGACATGCCCACCAACAATCAACACCGCATACCACAATGCCGGATGTGGTGGCTCACGCCTGTCATCCCAGCACTCGGGAGGCAGAGGCAGGAGGACTACTGAGTTTGAGGCTTGCCTGGGCACCATAGTGAGCTCAGGGCCAGCCTGAACTACAAAGCAAGACCCTGTCTCAAAAAAAAGCAAAAAAAAAAAAAAATTGCAGGTTGTGTTTATGAAAAGTATACCTCAACAAAGTGGGTTTTATTTTATTTTTATTAGTGTATATATGTATATATGTGTGTGTGTGTGTGTGTGTTGACATTTATCTTGGGGAGTAGGTACCTATACTTGACTTATCTTAATTCTCTTTATTCTCCTTCCTTTCCAAAGTGGATTTTAAGAGACCCAAAATATTATGTAAAAAGCATAGATAAGAGCTATGAAATACAACGTAAAGGAGTGGTGAACCCTGCTGATGTTTAGTATTTTTCATTCAGCAACTTTGAAAGAAGGAAAGAAAGAAAGAAACGCTGGGATTAAGGACAGCTTAGTGGTAGAAAATAATGCTTAGCTCGCATGAAGCTCTGGGTTCAGCCTCCACCACAGAAACGAAACAAACTACATATAAAACTTTGAGCTGGGTTGGTGGTATACAGCTGTAACTAATCCTAACACTTGGAGGCTGAGGCAGGAGGATTCTTCTGAATTCAAGGTCAGTCTAGGCTACATAATGAGTTCAAGACCAGCCTAAACAACATAACAAGACTCTGTCTACAAACAAGTGTGCATGTAAATCTTTCGTACCAATTCTCCATTTTGGTCATCAGCTGAGCTGATGAATCAAATCCTCCTGGGTGTCCATGTACCTTATTCGACTGACAAGGCATCAAAGCCCCTTTGGGTACAGATGCCTCTCGGAGACAAGATCCTTACTGGGTGCATTAGATGATGTCTAACTCATTCAAGAGATACCTACTGCTACTAACTTTCCCAACAGCCACTCTTGGTTTTTTTCTCCTTATAGAGCGAAAAAGCAGGGAGATTTGGGGTAGATGATTTTAAAAGCATTGTCCAGGGCTGGAGGGTTAGCTCAGTGGTTCCAGCGCCTGCCTCGCAAGTGCAAGGTCCTGAGTTCGATCCCCAGTAACCACATACAATGCTGGGCGTGGAGACTCACGCCCACCAGCCATCAATACCACAGACCACAGTGCCGGGTGTGGTGGCTCACGCCTGTCATCCCAGCACTCAGGAGGCAGAGGCAGGAGGATTGCTGAGTTTGAGGCTTGCCTGGGCTCCATAGTGAGCTCAGAGCCAGCCTGAACTACAAAGCGAGACCCTGTCTCAAAAAAAAAAAAAAAAAATAGAGTTGTCCAGCTGGACTGTCCTGGAGTCTCGGCTTAATCTGTGGAAGGGGAGGGATGAAGGAGACAGACCTGCTCTGAGCCTTCATGGTGTTCACATTCCAGCAGAGGCTTGGGAATGGCAAGTACCCCAAATCAACCTGGTTGGAGCAAGAAGGAATGTATTGCCTCAATGATGGGGGTCTGACAGCGGGCCAAGGTTCGGGGTTCCCTGCTTCTCACGATCCCGGGGATCGTGGTCCGATGTCCTCCCACTCTCTGGGCGCAGACTAGAGTAAAACCGTGTCTGGGACCCGTGACGAAAGAGAGTGTAGAATAGCCCACTCCCTTGTACCTCATTGGCCCGGCTTGTGTGGTGTGGTCTTCCCTGGACCAATCACTGTCAGGTAGATGGAACCTCTAGACCAGTCATGCTTCTCCATGGAAGTATGTTTGGCGAGAACGAGCTGGGCTGGATCCGCGATTTTAGCTCAGTGATGCCGCAGCCTGCCTAGCAAGTGCAAGATCCCAACTCTGATCCCTGGTACCAAAAACAAACAAATAAACAAACAAAAATAAGGACGAGCTGGGCTGCCTCTATATAAAATACAGAACAAAATGAAACGTAGTAGGAAATAGGATAATAGGACTTTCTCAAATGGCGAGAGGCTAAAGAGTTGGAGAGAAGGTAGGGGGGATAAAAATGGCTGTACCGCCGGGGACGCCCCCCGATGGTTCTCTGTCCCCATCTCACAGTCTTCTCTGAATGTGACTCCAGATCACAGCGGATCAGGATGAGGATACTTTCTACAATCCTCCACCAGTATTTCTTTTCCCTCATGTTCCTCCTCCAAGATTTCAGACGCTAATAGAAAACACCAGCCAAGAGGTCTGAAGTCAGACTCCTGGGCTCAGACTTCTGTCCCACCGCTAGCCGGCTCTGTGACCTTGGAGGAGGGGCCTAAATTTTCCCCATCTGCAAAGACGGTGTAAAGCCATCTTTGCCACAGGGTTGCGTGGGTGACAGCAGCACATCCACATGAGGCCCCGTCACCCCGAGGGCCTGACTCCCGGCTGAGCACTTGATTTGTGTTCCTTGGTACCGTTGTTGGTATCTCGCCTACCAACCAGACCTCTAACTCCATTTTTGTTATTCGCGAATCCCGCTCTCTCCTTCACTGTAGCTGCCGGTTTCCACCACCTACTGAGCGTTTCTTCCTAAAAGTACAGCGAAGACTCCATCCTTGAAGTGTCCTAAAAACACACCCACTCACTTTCCTCTTCCCCCAGATCTCCTTGTTGCCTATAACTATCCTTTCCATGAATCCCAACATCAGTAGGAAACCCATGACACTGCCCTGTTTCAAGAATCTCAGAGCTGGGTGTGGTGGTCCACACTTGTAATCAGTCTCAGCTCTTGGGAGGCTGAGGCAGGAGGATCATGGTGAGTTCAAAGCCAGCCTGGAATACATAGCAATACTCTGTCTCGAAAAACTAAAAAATGTTTTAAAAATAGAAAAAATCCCAGCCATCAGAAAGCCCTGTCTCCCTACCTCCTGCCCTTCCCCACTGCACACATAACTTCTGAGGGAGAGGGCTTTACCACCTGATCCGAGGGAAACAGTGCCAGAGAGGAGGACTGACTGGTCCACAGTCACCAGCAACTGAACAGCGAAGGAGCCCAGGCCTCCTGCCTTCAAGATGATTCCCTTTCACCCCGCGGTTCGCCTCTGGGCCATGAATTTACCATGCCTTGGGTGTCCTAAGGGCCTCCCACAGGCTCACAGTCCTGGAGTTGGGGTGGGGATCTGCGGGTCCCCAAATAGTTCTTGAAGTGACAAAATCCAGTTATTTCATAAGCTGCTTCGCTCGTTACCCTGACTGAGGCTGGTAGAGGAAGCTGCTTTGGGTTTCCAAGGATCCTAAGCAAGTAAAACCCCACCGGAGGATGTCAGTTGGCCCCCGTGCGCCTCTGTCGGCCGCAGGTGGGTCCAAGAGGTGTACATCCTGCAGGGCTTGTGAGTGGTTCTGCGTGTGTTTTGCACCGAGAAGCCCCACAGCTGGGCCCTGAGGGTGCTCACACGGGCCCTGCGTGCCTCTGCCTCCAGTCCCGTTTCTCTTGCCCCAGCCAGAGTTCAGGTGTTAGACTCTGCAGCGAGGCTTCAGACCCCAAAGCAGCCGGAGCTCGTGGCTTCACGCTTCCTCGACTATTGAGGGCAGAAAATTCCTGCCATTCCTGAGCTTATAACAGAGACGTAGACCCAGTGACCTCCTTTTGTTCCCTCGGGGACGGCAGCCCCTCTGCCAGTTTAAACCGTTGGCAGGAGCCCCCGGTTTCATCTCAGAGACGCTGCTGGCGGAGGAGAGGGGAGTCTAGGAGGTGGGGAAGAGAATGGCCACGTCTCTGCCCATTCTCTCGCCGTGCCGTGGGAAGGAAAAAAGCCCCAGAGAGAAACCGGAGTGTGAGACAGTTCACAGGGACAGAGCGTAGAGGTTACCAGGGGCTGGGGCGTCCGGAAGGGTGAGTTATTGTTTAACGGTGAGGAGTTCTTGTTGGGGATGGGAAAAGGTTGTGGGTCTCGATAGTGGTGATGGTTACACAACATTGTGAATTTAATTTATCTAATGCCACTGAGTTATGCACTTACAAGTGGCCAAAGCAATACATATTAAGCTGTTTTACCAAATTAAAAAAAAAAAACTCTACAATAATGTCTCCTCAAACTCTTGTTCTCTGACTCCCTTTGAGACCGACTTCAAATAGAACAGCTCTCAAATCTATGAGGTTGGATGATTTTTTTTTTGGTCAGTTCATTAGACTTTATTCTTAGTATAATTTAGAGAATTACGGGTGTCATGAATCATTGGAAGTGATTTCTCAAGTGTCTGAGATTCCTTCATCCCTACCCAATAACGTCTGTTCAGAAAAAGCTCATCTTTGCCAAAATCAGAAAAATAAAAGAAGACGGGCCCGTGAGTGGGGTCTTGGTCTAAGAAAATCTCTTCTGTGAAATCTCAGATTTCAAAAACAAATTGGTGGCCGATTATTTGTCTTACAAAAGACGACTTCACTTAACAAAAGAGTTCACTGGGAAGTCTCTTTAAGAAGAGAGCCCCCACCCCGTGCATTTAATGATATTATTGGATTAAAAAAAATCAGGGAGACCATTCAAGGACACTGCACCCGCCGTGAATATGTGAGTGTATTGTACTGAGTCCCAAGAGGAGTCAGTGCTCTGACAAACGGACCATTTGGGTCCAAAGTAACACAAGGCAAGGGCGAGATGAGTGTTCTTGGCCTAAAATCCTGTCGGCTTTCTGGAAAGGCTTGGGGAGCTCGTGTGATTTATTTAAGACCAGCTAAGCCCAAGGTCTGCAAAGTGTCCGTTCTGAGAAAGAGCCTGCGCCTAACCGAGGGTCAAAGTTCTCGCTGCGCAGCTGACCCCTGTCACCTGCCCTAATCAAAACAGTTCTCGGATGTGAGCTCAACTCTGTGCCGCGAGGGCAGAAAAATGTATCTGTTGCCAGAGTGGATTCTCCTGTGATGAAGACTGATCCTTATTTATGTCTGCATAGGTACATTCTGGGGCCCATAAAGGTTTAATTGTCCTCTCACCAGTTTTTTCAAAAACTCACAAAGAGGCTGCCAGCTTTCCCCGGAGCTTAAACCCAGCTGAATGTGGTTCTGTGAAAACCGCTTTAAGTGTGTAACGCACGCCGTGTCCTGGGCACAAGGCGCGATTGTTTTGGGGATGGAAGAGATGCAGCTCTTAGGAGGACTTTTAAAGTCAGTTTTTGTGGTTTCTGCCGCTGCCGACCTCGGGCTGCTCTGCAGAGAGAAAACCGCCTTGAGCCAGGATTTCTCCAGTCGTGCCACTGCCCCCTACTGCCACCTTCCGGATCAGGGGGGACCTCACTGTCCTGAAGCCCTGTAGGTCTTTCCTTTTCTCTGGGGAGACAGGTATTTCCGTAAGGGTTCATTACGCAAAGAAAATGGCGGTGCGCACCTGTAATCCCAGCGCTCCAGAGGCTGAGGCAGGAGAGCTGCCATAAATTTAAGGCCAGCCTGAACTACATAGTGAGACTTTGTCTCAAAAAAAAAGGAAAGAAACACAAGACTGTGGAGTGTAACGAATAGTGTACAGTGTTGGAAAAGGTAACAGAGGACCATGGAAGTCTCTCAGTGTCTCTCAGGACACGGGGCTCTAGGAGTGAGATCTGCCCGATGAGAGGGAGCGGAGGAGATAGGAGGGTGGCAGAGCAGGGAGAAGCGTGGTAGGTGCGAGGAACGGGATGTGCCGAGACCCTGGGGTAGGAAGGGGCAGCAGTGTGCTCCGGGTTGCTGATGGAACTGAAGGAACCCGAGAAGCAGGGAGTAAACACAGTTTTCAGAATCTTCTTTGTCCTCTGCCCCGAGCCTCTTGTCCCTGGAGATTTGTAATGTTTTTTTCCCCACCCATCAGATTTCACTCTGAGCTTCAAAGGCCCCGGCCTGGCAGCCCCCAGATTACCTCAAGCCTTCTCCCGCTCCCCTTGGAGAGTGAAGAAAACACATCTGTCAGGAGACGAAAGCAAATAGTTTTGACATGCGGTTCTGTCCTATAAGGAAGCCCATAATGAAGTCAGTCCCAATTTACACGGCTCCAAATGGTTCCATTTAGAGGCCCCACCCTGTATTTACACGACCCTACCACTTTAGTTGACTGTTTATCTTCCAGTAGACGCGACCATACTTGCCGTCTGGGCCTCTATTTAACTTCATCCCTTACTTTTTCCATTCCATGGCCTGTCATTTACATTTTTCTCTAGGAAATGTAAATATTTATTTACAGTATTAGCTTTTTACCCCGGCATCTTCCATACATTATGGACTAAACAGACTGCAATAATGGAGTTTTCCCTTAAATTTCCCATAAATCAATGGTGACCTTGGCCAAGTCATTTAATCTCACTGAGCCTAAGATGTTGCTTTGTACAATGATACATTTTTCATTTCTGTTTTGTTGTAGCCAGCAGATCTGTATCCAGGATTTCTCTTAAGATCTCTGTACCTCTTACAGCTACTTATAAATATTCCTCTTACATCTTTGCCTTTATTGCTTTTGCTTTCAGAATATCCTTCTAGGGCTGGAGGGTTAGCTCAGTGGTTCTGGCGCCTGCCTCGCAAGTACAAGGTTCTGAGTTCGATCCTGGTAACCATATACAATGCTGGGCGTGGTGACCCACGCCCACCAGTAATCAATACCACATAGCACAGGGCCGGGCATGGTGGCTCACACCTGTAATCCCAGCACTCGGGAGGCAGAGGCAGGAGGATTGCTGAGTTCGAGGTTTTCCTGGGCTACATAGTGAGCTCAGGGCCAGCCTGAACTACAAAGTGAGACCCTGTCTGGAAAAAAAAAATCTTTCTGGATAAGAGCAACTTTTCATAAATTTTGAGGGCACAGTGTACACAGAATAGTATTTATTGAGACTAGATCATACTATTGGAGTTGGGTTCAAACTCATTTATGTGGAAAGTGAAGAGTAAGAAAACTCTAGTTGCAGGCCTGAAATTCCCATAGATTGCTTCTCAAACCGGGGTGCAGGTACCCAAAGGAGTTTACAGAGGTGTGCCAACAAATGCAGGATGATCTTCCATCTAGAACAATAATTCTTCTCATAGATTTGAGGGTGGGATACTAGGTGTGGCCTCTAAGTCATCGCTTGGGAGGCTGAGGCAGGATGATTGCCCCAAATTTGAGGCCAGTTTGGATTACGTAGGTAGACCTTGTCTCACTAACAATAATAAAAACACAGAAAAATTGAGAATGAAAAATTAGACTTTAGCATTAAAATGTGTCTATTGTGAACAGGAAATAAAAATCATAGACAACATCTTAGAATAAAGAGGGAACCCAAGCTGGATAGCTTTGGCCATATTTCAATGTGTGAGTGGAAACAGGGGTTTTGTGCTGGAGTTGCATGAGAAATACTTGCCTTATGGGTCTTTTGGGGTATGTGCACTTTAATAGGGTAAAGGTATTAGGTTACCACGGAGGGACATTCCTGCTAAATAATAGACATATGTAGAAAATCCAATTTCACCCATGAAGAGAGTTTAAAGGGGTTCTGAGGTTGAGAGGCAGGCTGAAGCAGAGACCTGGCTGCAAAGACCTGGTGAGCTACAAACTCCGTTTTAAGACCCTGGCTAGCAGATGGGCTTGAACTGACCCAGCGCCTGGTAGTTCCGTTAGCTTTTCTCTGACCTCCAGGAACACTTCCTGTTTGTAACACCAACCCGGGCGCTTCCCATGCCGTTATGATGTTAGTTATGTTTTTCCTGGTTCGAGAACCACGTCTCTGCCAGACTCACACAGGTGGTGTGAATTAAGAAAAAGCATATGAGCAAGACCCAAGAGCTTGCCTACCTTGTGACTTCGTTTCCCCTGAGCGCTCAGGTCTCTGCTCACCTATGAAACGACCCCAGGTAACACCGGCCTTGCCTGCCGAATAGGTAGGATTGTGTTCAGAGCATATGGACTGGCGAGGCAGAAGCATCGTGTAAATCATTACACAAAAATCAGTTATTAACTAAGACCCTAAGGGGAAGAAGGCTTTATCTCTCACATCATCTGTCTGTTCCCTTAACCTCTAATTTTTGCCTGGCTGGTTCTGATAACGATTAATGATAAAGATCGTGAAACGCTGTACCTAGTATGACCCTGGGAAAACCATTTTTGTTTTTGTCTGCTACTCTGGGCTCTTTCTCCTCTTTCCTCTGACTGACCTTCCCAGAATAATCTGGATCCTAAAAGAACATGTAAATAGATTAGTACTTGGACACCAAGGAACTTAAAGGGAATTTCAGACAGTGGTCAAGAGAGTTTTAAGCAACGCCATTTTATGTGAGAAATAAACTCGTGGAGAAAGCTTTCTCCTTGACAGGAAAATGCCCAATCTCAGAATTTTTTTCTTTGAAAGAGAAACCAAGAAGTATAAATCCTTCCCTATGGAATAATAAAACATTTCATCAAATTCTACTGAATTCACCTTGCAACTTCCTCTGCTTCTGGTGGTACTGGGGGGTGGGCCTGACACCCCTGAGGGGAATTTCAGTAGAGGTCCAGAGGGAGGAATTAGGAGTCTTACTGTGTATGCCTTTGAGAGACCCTCCGTGTAAACACTAACTTTTTACTAGGCCGTTCCCCCAAATCTTCCTGGGCCTCAGGCTTGAATGGACTTTTTAAGTCTGAAACCATCTTGAGGCTTTTCTTTTGCCCTTCAGAGTTTGAATTGAGCAAGAAATACCCATACTCCTTACCAACAAGGCAAAAATTAAAATGAGAACTTGGTCAAATCAGTTTCTTCACAGGCAATACCTTTTTTTTTTTTTTTTTTTTTTGAGACAGGGCCTCACTTTGCAGTTCAGGCTCGCCCTGAGCTCACTATGTAGCCCAGGCAAGCCTCGAACTCAGCAATTCTCCTGTCTCTGCCACCCGAGTGCTGGGATTACAAGGTGTGAGCCACCACACCCGGCATTTGTGGTATGTGGTACTGATTGCTGGTGTGCGCCAGTCTCCACGCCCAGCATTGTATGTGGTTACCGGGGAACGAACTCAGGACCTTGCGCTTGTGAGGCAGGCGCTGGAACCACTGAGCTAAACCTCCGGCCCAGGCAATACTTTTATTTATTTATTTAGAGACAAGGTCTCTCTGCTTCAAACTGGTTTTGAACTACCCCATCCTCCTGCCTCAGCCTCCTGAATGCTGGGATTACAGGCCTGCACCCTCATGCATGGTTTATCTTTCTTTCTTTCTTTTTTTTTTTTTTTTTTTGAGACAGGGTCTTGCTTTGTAGTCCAGGCTGGCTCTGAGCTCACTCTGTAGCTCAGGCAAGCCTCGAACTCAGCAATTCTCCTGTCTCTGCCTCCCGAGTGCTGGGATTACAGGCATGAGCCACCAGGCCCGGCCATCTTGTAAAGGTTTTGTGGAGATGCGACATTGTGCTGTCCTCAAACCAGCTGATCACGTGCTACAGCCTTATTCAGGTGGTACTGATTGCTGGTGGGCGTGAGTCACCACACCCAGTATTGTTGTATGTGGTTACAGGGAAACAATCACTTTGCGCTTGCCAGGCAGGCGCAGGAACCAATGAGCTAAATCTCCCGCCCTAAAGTAAATTTTTGTAGGAAGAAATCAAATTAGTGTAACGAAGAAGGGTGGGAGAATGTGTACCAACAGGGTGGGGGCACTGCAGATCTTCAAGTCAAGAACAGACTCCAAACTAAAAAGGGCTACCCTGAACGAAGTATCCAGAGGGTCAGACCCCAGGGAAGCCCAGATCAGCCCCAAGCCAGGAACTGCAGAAGGGCAGAAAGGCCCTCCGGGGTTAGGTTCTGAGTCCCAGACTCCTTTCCAGCACTAAGTAGTTCCAGGTGATTGCTGAGAAGGGGGTGGGTAAGGATGTAACAAGCTACCCTTTGGGCTTCGTGGCCACGAGGGGAGCAAGAATACAGGTGCCCGGGCCCTCAATCCGGCGTGGTTGTCTAGGAGACTGCAGAGGTTTGTTGGCAAACCAGACTCTCCCATTCTGAGGAGCTATGGGGGTGTATAAGGGAGTATCCGCTTCACATCAGTGCTTCCGCTGTGGCCCTCTTGCCTATCCACCCCCGCCGTGGTGGTACAGTCCGCTCGGGTCTCGTGGCCACGAGTCAGTGGAAGCAAAGCTTTAAGTGGGCCGCCGGGGATGCTGGGAGGAGGTGAGGGGGCGGTCGCCGCCTCAGTTACAGCACGGGTCCCTTGACCCCAAGAAACTGAGGCGCCACCAGCCCAGCCCGGACAGACCACCTGGGTCTCACGGACCCATCTCTGAGACTGACAGCGCACTGTTTCTTCCCAGCCCGGATAGTGCGAGCAAAATGGAGGACATCGAGGACGGTGTGGTCCCTCAGGACCCTGGCGTGGAAAAGGGCGGCTCCCGTGACCCGGAAGCAGCAGGACTGTGCCGGAAGGACAAGGGCGGCTCCCAGGACCAAGCCTTGCGTAGGTCCAGCCAGTCCCCGGATCCATGGGTGCCCCGGTGCAGCCCGAAGTGTTGGCCTTTCCTGCCTTCCGCCCCAGGCTGCGTCCCCGCCCGTCTTCACTGAGGGCCTCGTCCTCGCCCCCAGGGGCCTCCAAGGCCCCTCCCGATCCTGGAACGGCACAGGGGCGAAATAGGGTCTCTCCGCGACGAACAGTTCCCAGCCTGTTAGATGTCTGATGTGCCATGCTCGTGTTCTCTAAAATCAGTGAATTCTAGGTACAGCGGGGGTTAAGAGTAAGAAAAATGTATAAAGAGGATAGTTTCTGAGAGGCGGGAAGGCTGCAGAATGGGTAGCCGAGGACCCCGCTTTACAGGGAAGTGGGTTGAAGGTATGATGGAGGTGACGAGCGTAGTTGCTTAGGGGACATCCAATGGGGGAACGAGTCAAGTGTCAAGTATATATGGAAAGAACAGTGGCTTTTTAAAGGGAACACTGGGACTGGAGGTCTTGGTCGCCTCCTGGGGTGACTAGACTTTACTAGGCCAGGTGTTACTGCTTATCTCGTCCTTTGGGGAAGTGTAGGTCTGGTCATTTAGTCTTTATGTTGAACCCTCTCTTGAAGGCCCAGCCCTATCTGACTGCCTATAATATTTTTACCAAACATAGCTGCCTATAGTATTACTCTGGCATGGGAGAGCGGTCCTGTAAACCCAGCGCCCTGGAAGGTGGAGACAGGAGGATCGCCAGATTCCAGCCAAGCCTAAGCAATTTAGTAAGACTTTAAGGGCTAGGAGTCCATCCCAAAACTACTGCACGTGGGATCACCTGAATCATGATGAGATTGGAGGCCGAGTCACTTTTAAGCCATGTGTGAATGGTATTTTTAGTTTGTGAGTGGGAGTATCTGGGGATATCTGGTGCTGACTTCGAAGGACCCGAAGGGCCCCAGCTAGAACTTGTGTTTTTCAGGTGCTGTGCGTTCGGCATTGAACTCTTCCTCTGGTCTGTATTGGCAGATGTTCTTTGGCATTTTCTTTAGGGTATCAGGTCTCTAAAGACACACTTCGTGGTAGGCCCCACCTCACTGGGACTCAGACTGCTTTTTTATAATAATCTCCAGGGAACCAAACCAATCATCAGTCTGAAGCGCTGTCCATGTGTGACAACTCGAGTTTTGTTTTGTTTGGTTTTTCTTTGAGACAGGGTCTCGCTTTGTAGTTCAGGCTGGCCCTGATCGCACTCTGTAGCCCAGCCAAGCCTCGAACTCAGCAATCCTCCTGTCTCTGGGATTACAGGCGTGAGCCACCACACCCAATATCATATCATTGTATGTGGTTACCGGGATTGAACCAGGAACCTTGCGTTTGCTAGGCAGGCGGCAGAACCACTGAGCTAAATCTTCAGCCCACAACTCAACTTTTAAAAGTTTCTAAAATTGCCGGGCATGGTGGCTCACGCCTGTAATCCCAGCACTCGGGAGGCAGAGACAGGAGGATTGCTGAGTTCGAGGCTTGCCTGGGCTACATAGTGAGAGCTCAGGGCCAGCCTGAACTACAAAAAGAGACCCTGTCTCAAAAAAAAAAAAGTTTCTAAGATTAATTTGTGGAGGCACGAAGTTGAATTAACTCATTTCTATTGTGACCACGTGGGGTCGCTGCTGGTCAAAAAAATATCGCCCCAAAGGCCTTTGAACAGACAGAAACCTGAAGAGCTACAAAAGCCAATTTTTTTTTTTTGTAAATAGTTTGTTCTTACAGTGGCTATTTAAGTAAATCCATAGGTAAAAATAACTTCCAGTAAAGTGAATTACCAAATTCCTTTTAAAAAGTTGAAATTGTGTGATAGGTTGAGTTGGTTACTCTGTTAGCTCGAAAGTTTACCTGTTCTTCGGATCTGGATTTTAAAAATTTGTTCATATTGCATTTTATCTGATTATTCTTGATCAGTTTTATCTAATATCCTGAGTTTTAGAGATCTTCTGGAGTGGCTTACAGCTGTGCTACCTGTGAGTAGTGGAATAGGCTTCAGGGTTCAGGGCACAGTATGGACTTCCATTTGCTGTAGTTAGGAAGTGTTCTGAATTTGCCTTCAGTAAGCTGCTGAAGTTCAGTCTCCATTTGAAGATTCTTTTCATTTGTCATTATGAATTAGCACTGAGACGACTTACATATTTGTGTCTTAACGTTTGGGAACGTCCTACATTTAAGGTTCATTTCACCTTACTGTTAGCAAGAACATAGTGGATTCTTTACAAAGGCCTACAATCACCTGTTTCCCTTTTTATTTCAAACACTTCAGATTTATTGAAAAGGTAAGTAATACAGTGAATGTTTACACTGTTAGTGTTTTGCCATATTGCCATTTATTTCTCCATATTTTTTTCTCCCTCTTGCTAGCTGAAAGTTACAGTAATGACTTGTATTTTATTGTGTTCTTTTTGGGGGGAGGGGACAGGGTCTATGTAGTTCAGGCTGGCCTTGAATTCCCAGTGATCCTCCTGATACTCTGCTCTTTTCTAAAAGAAAGGGAACTCTACCATGTAACCTCTTTCTATAATAAGTTTATTTTTTCTTTTTAAATTTTAAATCTTGCTACAGAAGATTAAACATTTATACAGGTAGAGCAACAAATATGATAAACCTCTCCTTATCTATCACCCAGCGCTGGTGAATTCATGGCCAATCTTAGTTCATCTTTTTCCTCTTCAGATCTTGAAGTCAAATGACTGTAAACAGTATGAAACTTCACACAAAGAGAGTAAGAAATGTAATTTTAATGTATGGGACTTCATTTTCTATGCCAAGTAGTCATTGATTTATAGTCACCTAGTATGTGAGAATGCTGTCAACTATGCCAGAGCTGTGTACTAAGAAACTGGAAAAATGGTTACCAAAGGCTGGTGCTGATTTGTGACAAAATTTCTAGTGATTTTTAGTGAAGTGAAAGTATGGAGAAGTCAGATGTGCTGGCATAGGTCTGTAATCTCAGCACTCGGGGCTTCTGCAGAAAGATCACCAGGCGTTTAAGGCCACCCTGGGCTACGTAGTGAGACCTTCTCTCAAAAATAATTATGAAGCCAGGCGTGATGGCCCATACCTATCATCCCAGCACTCAGGAGGCAGAGACAGGAGGATTGCTGAGTTCGAGGCTTGCCTGGGCTCCATAGCTCAGGGTCAGCCTGAGCTACAAAGCGAGACCCTGTCTCAAAAAAAAAAAATTATGGCTGGGCATGGTGGCTCATGCCTGTCATCCTAGCACTCGGGAGGCAGAGACAGGAGGATTGCTGAGTTTGAGGCTTGCCTGGGCTCCATAGTGAGCTCAGAGCCAGCCTGAACTACAAAGTGAGACCCTGTCTCAAAAAAAAAAAGAATATATTAGTAGGCTTAATAAAGGAAAAATGTAATTTAGGACCTAGTAGATGTCAGAGGTGCAGAGTTCATGTCCCCTCAGTGCCCAAATATTAAAGAGTGAATTGTAAGGGATAAAGGAGATTAAGAGTAGGGAAGGTATATTAATAGAAAGCTCCTGAGAGAGCAGAGGGGTCTTGAATGGTTGGCAGCAAGGCGCTTCTTCAGGGATGATTTATATAGCAAATTCACAGTGGGGTACACTGTGGGTCAAACTGCCATCAGCCTAGATAGTGTTACACGTGTGGCCGGTTAGCTGATATTGATCCTGTAGGGAAACGAGTCACGTAGCCAGAGCACATGGAAAAAAAACAAAGGCATTTTGGAAGGGAGAGGAGTCCAGACATTCTGGTCACCCACCTGTGGGCCAGTGGACCAGCTGGTGCTAATTACAGTATGATCTCAAATTGCGGTTCATCTTGCAAGCTTCACTATTGCTTCTCCATCCCAAGAACTGGCTCCCTTCATATTTGCTTCCAGCCACAATTCTGATGTCTTTTTGTGCAGATCCCTTGAGGGCCCCATCCCTCTCTGTAGACATAGTCATTTTTGTCTAACTCAGCTGCCTGGAATAGTCTTCAGTGTAAACCAGGTCTAGTCAACTGAAGGACTGCTTTTTATTTTGACCTAGTTTCCTTTTTGCCCTTTATAAAATTATGATTTTTTAAAAAAAACCTTAAAAATTATGATTTTAGTGGTAGAGTATAATTTTTATTTGCTTTTCTGTACTTGGCAAAATAAGTCATCACATTGTGGTCATTTGGGTAAAATCTTTTGGAGGTTTATTTGTGAAATCCAAAAATGTGGGAATTACACTTTAGAAGACTTTAGTACTATTCACTGAGGAGTGTGTATAACCTGTAGGGGAAACTTAGCTTCCACTTCGAGTAGCTACAGAGGCAGGAAGAGGAAAATGGACTCTTCGTATTGTAGATAAAGGCTTACTTTTGGCAAACCATAAAGTTGTTTCTTTGTAGCTTTGTGATTGTACTTTTTAAAAGTTTTCATTGGTTTCACTTAATTTTTTTTATGAATTAGCTTTGTCTTGCCTCCCTTGTGCTTTTTGAGTTTTAAGCACTGTTAATGGGGCATAGAGTTCAGGAAACCTCAATTCCTGTAGATGAATGAATCATACATATTTGGGCCCACTAGGTTGAGCGAATCTCCTGATAAAACACAAGTCCACAGTTGTGAGTTCACTGTCCACCACTCATTTCTTTGGTTGCAGTTCTGACAGAGACTGTTAATGAAGTTCCCAAGCTAAGCAACAAGATTGGGACAAACCACGATTACCTCACGGAGGAGGTGATTTTACCTCCAAGCAGGTATAGGCATTTCTTTCTTCATTTCGCTTATCCAGGTGTCATTTCTTAGCACTGAGGGCTTCTGACCTGGTGTTCCTATTTAACAGTATAATTAGTATTTGAGCGGTCTTTCTCGCTTACATGAACGAGTATTAAGTTGTAATTATCAGCATCACTGTCAAGAAGCAAATGCTGGGCCAGGGATTTAGCTCAGTGGTTCTGGCATCTGCCTGGCAAGTGCAAGGCACCGAGTTCATACCCTGGTACCACATATCACAGTGCTGGGCGTGGCAGCTCATGCCTCTAATTCCAACACTTGGGAGGCAGAGGCAGGAGGACTGCTGAATTCCAGGCTTGCCTGGGCTACATAGTGAGCTCAGGGCCAGCCTGAACTACAAAGCAAGACCCTGCCTCAAAAAAAAAAAAAAAAGAAAAAGAAGCAAATTCAGTTTAATCTGTGAGCAAAGTAGTGATGGTTAGAGTAAAGAGGGTGGACTCACTCTTCCCTGGTAGACTTGGAAAAAGTAGCTTGGCACTCAAGGGTAGAATTTGGAAGCATTTTGGTTTTCATATGTTCCATTTTGGGACATCCAACCTGCACTATCATTTAGAGAAGACAGTTTTACATCTCAGAGGTATAGAGAAAGAAACAAATTTATCCAAAAAGGAAATTAAGTTGTGTCAGGTGAGACAGGATTTAAAACAGGTGTCAGGATGACAAAATTGAAAGGATTCATTGCAGGGATTTACAAAGAAGTATACAGGCAACCTCAGAGAAAATGCAGGAGCCTGTGTAAAATAAGCAGCTAAATGACAGTTGAAACTGGTGGCCAGTTTTGGTAGAGAGATGACTTTTAAATTCTGCCTCTGTTTAGGTATTTATTTTTCAGTATCAGGATCGAATTCAGGCCCTTGTGCTTCTAAAGTAGGCGTGGTACCACTTGAGCTATGTCCCCGGGCGCTCCGCCTCTGCTTCTTGACTGGATGACCGAGCTCAGGGCAGAGCTGGCTCAGGGTCTTATTAAGTCACTGAATTGCCCAGGCTGGGCTTGCATTGAAATCTTCCTGCCCGGGTCAGGTCTTTGGAAACTAAGGTCCCACTTTGACCTTGAATTTGGGGTCTCCCAGGGCCAAGGCAGGGGCCAAGAATAAAATGCTGTGGAGCTGGGCTATGCAGGACTTTCCCACCATGTGTCACTGTGACGCCCCTTCCCAGACCACTTGTAGCCCGTGCCGTGGCCAGCCCCAGCCCACAGGAGTTCTGCTGAGATATTTTGGTTTTGTTTCAACTTCTGGTGAGTGGATTTCCAACAGCTAGTTACGGTACCTGCTGTCAAACTGCGGCTTTAGTTCTGAAGGCTTAGCCAGTGATCTTTGCAGTAAATTGCTGTCTCCTGCCAATTTCTATGTGATCCAGTCAGACATCTGGAGCTTTTCTTATATAAGTGCACAAGGAAATGAAGAGAATTTTTAAAAAGTTTTCTGCAGTAATAACCATTTGAACTGTGACCATTTCCCTTGAAACTGCAGCTTTCCAGTGGGTGTGGTGGTGCGTGCGTCTAGTCCCCCTCTGGGAGGCGGCAGTATGCGGAAGGCAGGTCATTGCCCAGCGTGGGTGACTCAGCGAGACCCTGTCCCAGCAGACACGTAGATAGACAAAAGAGCAGCTCTCTTCAGAGTTCCTCTCAAAGCGTGAAGTATCTCTCACTAACACCGAAAGTCAAAGACGCCCAGGAGCCATGGCCAGAGATGGCAGAGGTCCAGAGGGGAGAAGAACCCGCGCGCCTCTCTGAGGACTGCAGAAGACCCGCTGTGGCACTGGGCAGCCTGCCCGGACTCCCCGAGCTGTCTCAGGGTCTCCAGAGCGCCTTGCGTTTCTTGAGGTGGTAGCTAGAAGTCTGATAGATCCTCTTGGTCGTTTTTCATCTCCAAATGGAGGCAGTAGGGACTTCAAGGGGGAACACATCAGAGGTCAGAGGGAGCTGAATGGAAGAACCAAGGTGGCAGAAGGAAGTAGGAGAAAGAGCAGATGGAAAGAGCAACTCTTGGAAAAGCCAGTGGTGACGCATGCATGTCATCCCAGAGTTGGGGAGTCTGAGGTAGGAGGGTCACTGAGTTCAAGGCCTTTCCGGACTACATAGCGAGACCTTGTCTCTAAAGACAAAAATACCTCGAAAAAACAGAAAAATGAGGGATTTTCAGTTTTACAAAGACCATACGGTTAGCAAGTGTTTGAGAAAAAGGAGCTTCACTGGACTGAGAAATTTCCATGAGAAAGGGAAAAACCTGTAGAGAGTAGAATCCACAAAAAAGGATAGCTTGAAAATCAGCTTTTAATTAATCTGTCATTTGATCCCAAAGCTCTTTCAAAAAATCTTTTTCTTTCATTTTTTGGTAAAGGACAGTTCTGTTTGTCCTGATTTTTTTTTTCTTTTTTTTTTTTTGAGACAGGGTCTCGCTTTGTAGTTCAGGCTGGCCCTGAGCTCACTGTGTAGCCCAGGCAAGCCTCGAACTCAGCAATGCTCCTGCCTCTGCCTTCCCAAGTGCTGGGATGACAGGCGTGAGCCACCACACCCAGTACTGTTATATGTGATGACCAGGGACTTTGCGCTTGCCAGGCAGGTGCTAGAACCACTGAGCTAAATCTCTGGCTCCACAATGTATCTTTAAGATACATTTTCAGACTTGCAGTTAAGTTGGAAATTAAAAGGTTTTTCTGTTCAGATTTAGAGATGTCTTAGTGTTTTTATAAACCAGTTTTTCTTTCTGAATATGTAGTTCCTCGTACCTTTGGAAAGAAAGAAAAAATTCCTGTATGCTCTGAATAAAAGCCAGGGTTCTAACCCAGGGTATGTCTACAAGTGACAAAAGGTACACTATAATTCAGATTTTTACTTAAAAAAGATCAAAACTAACAATCTTTTATGGCTTTGACCAAGGTCTTCAGAAGAGGGAGTGAAAGATTCCGCTTTGTCAAGACTCGGACCATTCCTGAAGAAAGGCAAAAAGAAAGGAGCTGTTAGACCATCCAGCAACTGGTATTCCTGGCACAGAGGGGTGCAGGTCATATCTTGGGGTTACTAACTTTAGGTTGGCCACCTTTACACATTCATCCATTACCCTTGTACTGTACAGATGGAAAAGCAGAGCAAGACCAACAGGAAAAATTCTGTCTATAGAGGAAAAAGAATCTAACAAATGGGTACCCTAATACCCAAGAGTCATACAAATTCAAAACAATTCAACGTTTCTCTTCCAAGCTCAAGAAATTTATTAGGAAATAGAGCTCAATTCAGAGAAAGTCTAGATCTTTTTAAAGGTTTTAAACCTTGTTCTGTAGCTTATTTCTGTGTATCTCTTTTAATTTGCATTTCTGTGGGAACCGACTTAAGTGAAAATGCTTTCTTTTCCTTGCTGGTTTTTGTGCTAGTCCAAGCTCTGAAATGAGCAGCACAATTTGTTATTCTGATTACTGTGTCCCGACTGAAGGGAAGCTCAGGTTTTCCCCTCGGTTTGCTAATCGAGTGCTGAAATAAACTGACGACAGAAGGATGAGCAGAAGACGCACAAACTTACCAG
>PVIC010035418.1:0-19062 GCA_004025085.1 Thryonomys swinderianus | reverse complement strand
GGTGTTGATTGCTGGTGGACGTGAGTCTCCACGCCCAGCATTGTATGTGGTTACCGGGGATCGAACTCAGGTCCTTGCACTTGCGAGGCCAGCGCCGGAACCACTGAGCTAACCCTCCGGCCCTAAAATTTACTTTTTAAAAAGTTGGAGGGAGCAAAAAAGGATTAGAGGATGAAAAACAAGAACTAAAATTTATTATGCACTGTACAAACTACCAAGAATAAGTGTAATAATAATTACTGCATAACAAAGATTTCCTTCAACCATTAAACACAAATCTGAAAACTTAAGAAGGCAACTTATTTAAGGGCCGGAGGGTTGGCTCAGTGGTTCCGGCGCTTGCCTTGCAAGCGCAAGGTCCTGAGTGTTCGATCCCCGGTGACCACATATAATGCTGGGTGTGGAGACACGCCCACCAACAATCAACACCGCATACCACAATGCCGGACGTGGTTGCTCACACCTGTAATCCCAGCACTCAGGAGGCAGAGACAGGAGGATTGCTGAGTTCGCGGCGGCTTGCCTGGGCACCATAGTGAGCTCAGGGCCAGCCTGAACTACAAAGTGAGACCCTGTCTCAAAAAGCAAAAAAAAAAAAAAAAAAAAAAAAAAGAAGGCAACTTATTTAATATGTACTTATATTTTTACTCTTTCTATTATTCTTTCATTTCAGATAGTGTGTAGTTTCAGACTAAACACTAGTAATACATTCTTATCTTTTCATCTGAGAATTAGTTTCCATTTCATTTCCAAGAGTTATGTGGTTGTGCTGACAATGTACATCCTTTATCATTTGAACAATGTATCTTCTATGGCTTCCAATGAGAAATCTACTGGCAATTCAAATTGAATTTTCCCTAGAAGTACTGTTTCTCTCACTTCTGTTAAGGATTTTTGTTCTTAGTTGTCAGAAGTTTGTTGATTATGTTTCTTCAGATCTATTTCTCTGGGTGTATCCAGCAGTGGTTCCCAAACACCTTGGTCCAGAGACTGGTTTGGGGGAGATATATGGCAGTTCTAAGATGATTCAAGCACATTACCTTTACTGGACACTTTATCCCTATTGTTATGTTTTGTACTTTATTTCTATGACTTTACTAGGTTCTCATAGGGAGCACATAACCTAGATCCTTGACATAAGCACTTCATGGTGTTTCTGTGAGAACCAAGAGCAGAACAATAGTGAGCAGCTGTAAATACACAGAAAAAGCTGCTGGCTCACTGTGCACTGCTCACTTCCAGCTGTAGCTCTGCTCCCCAGAAGCCATGGGCTGGTAACCCTCAGTGCCACACAGAAGCAGGGGACTGGGTGGGATGACAGGGCCATTGCTACCCAGTTTGTTTGGCTTGTTACATTAGCAGGCTTATATTTTTCCCCAAATTTGGGGGATTTCTACCATTAGCTCTTTAAATTTGTTTTTTAGTCTTTGCTGCTAGAACTCCAATGAACACAAATATTAGAAAATTTGTTGTAGTTTATGCATGGTCTTTTGATGCTGATGGTGAAACACAGGATCTTGCTAGCAATGCTACATCCCCAGCTCTTCCATTTATCTTCTATTTATCTTTGTTCAGCCCACTTTCTTGTAAAGACTGGGTCAGTTCTATTGTCATATCATAAAGTTCAGTGAGGGGCCAAAAACATATGCTGGAGGAAAGATAGCCCCTTTAGTTAATAGTGCTGGGAAAATTGTATGTCCAGGGCTGGAGATTTAGCTCAGTGGTTCCAGCGCCTGTCTAGCAAGTGCAGGGTCCCTGGTTCAATCCCCAGTAACCACATACAACAATACTGGGCATGATAACTCACGCCCACCAGCAATCAATACCACATACTGTAAATGCCGGGCTTAGTGGCTCAAGCCTGTAATCCCAGCACTTGGGAGGCAGAGGCAGGAGGACTGCTGAGTTCAAGGCTTGCCTGAGCTACATAGTGAGCTCAAGGCCAGCATGAACTACAAAGTGAGATCCTGTCTCAAAAAAAAAAAAAGAAAAAGAAAATTGGATGTCCACATACAGAAGACTGAGTCTAGACCCACATATGTATCTCACCACGCACTAAACAAAAATCAAAATGTATCAAAGATTTAAATGTTAAAAGAAAAATACCTAATTCTACTGGAAAATAAAATAGGTACAACTGATGTAGGTTAAGACTTTCTAAACAGAACCCTGATAGGACAAGGAATCAAGAAATAATACTGTGAATTCCCCAATGTTTTGTGTGATTGTGTAAATGTACCAATGAAGTTTACTTAATAATGAAAAAAAAAAGAAATAATACCATGAATGAACAAATTGGATCATATTAAAATTTAAAAGCTTCTGCACAACAAAGGAAACAACCAACAGAGTGAATGAGAAAAAATTCTGTCAGCTATTCTCTGGACAAAGAACTAACATCAAGAATATATGAAGAATCCAAAAACATTAGACTCCTACAAAATATAAAACCCAATCAAAAAGTAGGCAGCTGAAAGAAATGGACAGTCCTAAGTACAAATGGCCAATACATGAAAAACTGCTCACCATCACTGGTCATCAGAGAAATGCAAATTAAAACTATACTGATATCATCTTACCCCAGAAATAATGGCCAACAACAAAAAAATCTAGTAATTATGAGGATGCAGGGAAAAAGGAACTCTACTACACTGTTGGTTGGAATATAAATTAATTCAACTACATCAGTGCGAGGGCCAGATATGTAATTCAATGTTTATAGTGCCTGCCTTTTAAGTGGAAGGTCCTGAGTTCAATCTCTGGTACAGACAGACAGACAGTCAGGAAGGCAGGGAAGGAGGAAGGAAGGAGGGATCAAAAGAGAAAGAAGGAAGGAAGGAAGGAAGGAAGGAAGGAAGGAAGGAAGGAAGGAAGGAAGGAAGGAAGGAAGGAAGGAAGAGAGGAGAAAGAAGGAAGGAAGAAAAGAAAAAGAGAAAGAGGAAGGAAGGAGGGGAGGGAGGGAGGGAGGAGGGGAGGGAGGAAGGAAGGAAATAAAGGAAAGAACTAAATCAGTATGGAGATTCCTCAACAATCTAAAAACAGAAGTTCTATTTGACTCAGCTATACCCCTCCTAGGTATCTTCATAAAATGTAAAATTGCTGGGCTACATAGTGAGCTCAGGGCCAGCCTGAACTACAAAGCGAGACCCTGTCTCAAAAAAAAAAATGTAAAATTGTATTACAAGGATAAATGCCTACCCATGTTTATGGCAGCATAATTTATAATAGCTACATCACAGAAATAGCATACAAGTCCATCAGCAGGTGAATGGACATGGGAAATGTGGCATTTATACACAATGGAGTACTCTGCTGCCATAAAGAAAGACTGAACTTGAGGCATTCAGTGGTAAATGGATGCAACTTGAGAACACAATGTTAAGTAAAATAAGTCAGACATCCAACCTCAAATACTGCACAGCTTCCTTTATATGAGAAACACAACTTACAAAATAGAAGAGAGATAAATAGGATATAGGGAGAAGTTCAAATACCCAAATTGTTTAAAAAATATTTGAATAATAATGCAAGTTAAAATTGACTAAACTACAACCAGACAGCAGCCAAATGTTTGAAAATAATAACTTACTGAGTGTTAGTGACCAAAGAACAGTAAGAACTGACACTGTTTACAGGCACTAAAAGCAGCACAACTAGTTCAAAAATATTCAACAGTCTGTTATAAGGCTACACACAAAGTCATTGTATGACCAGGCAAATCCACTCCCAAGTATTTACACAAAAAAATGAAAACACGTGCTTACACAAAGATCTGTGTGCAAATGTTCACAGTAGCTTTCATAGCCCTAAAGTTGTTATGTCTATCAAGTGAGAAGGTAAGAAGTTGTGGTTACATGACCCAAAGGAGTAGTCAACATAACAAGAATAAACTCCTCTTTTGTACAAACATATAAATAGGTCTCAAAAATATTATGCTAAAATTGGGCCAGAGATTTAGCTCAGTGGTTCCAGCGCCTGTCTCACAACAAAGCCCTGAGTTCATACAATGAACCACATACAATGCTGGGCATGGTGATTCACGCCCACCAGCAATCAATACCACATACTATAGTGCCAGGCGTGATGGCTCACGCCTGTAATCTCAGCACTCGGGAGAGGCAGAGGCAGGAGGATTGCTGAGTTCAAGGCTTGCCTGGGCTCCATAGTGAGGTCAGGGCCAGCCTGAACTACAAAGCAAGACCCTGTCTCAAAAAAATATATACATATTATGCTAAATGAAAAAAGCCAGACAAGAGCATACAGTTCAGGATACCTTTTAAATGAAATGAGAGGGAAAGTAGAATTATTAGAATAGAAACCAGACTAGTGGGTGGCAGAAGTCAAGGGAGAGAACTCATGGAAAGGGCTTCAAAGAATCTTTTCAGGGTGACAGAAGCATTTTGAATCTTGATTTTGATGGTTGTAATCAAGGGTACATATTTTCTAAAACTAAATGACCTGCACACCAAAAGGTGTTCAACTTTAATTCCAATTAAACACACCTCAACAAAAGTGAACAGTATTAAAACAGGAAAAAAATTAACAGAATTGTACTATGGAGGGAGTCCCACACTTAGGTCTGCTCACCCACGGACACAAGATGGCTGTAGGTCTCCAGCATCACATCTCTGTACAGCATCCTCTGAGCAGGATCCATAAGCCGCCAATCCTCCCGGGTGAGTTCCACAGTCACGTCCTCCAGTGACACGGATGCCTGCAACACACATTTCTCATCAATCTGATGGTTCAGAGCAAAGGACAGGAAAATATTTTTCTAACTTTCATTATGTTCACTGCTGGGAGATGAACATAAAGGGTGCCCATCATGGTCCTGAGTCTGTCTTCTACTTTGAAGATACAAAATCAGGACAAATGTAGTCTTCATGCTCTGACTTACTTACTTTTACATTATATATACACATGTGTTATCATTTAACATATGGAGAGACCTTAACACATTTCCACCAGCTTGACCTATCAGTGGTACGTGCAAGACTGTCCCTTGGGCAGCTTGTACCACTGTGGTAGATAGAAATGGCACAGTCATGCATGGGCCAGTCATGGATGTACCACTGCTGGTTCACATCACCTGGCAGCAAGACACATGGACCACAGCCCTACCATGAAACTTTTAATGCCTTGTTTTTTAATGTGGAATTATTATGCATGAGATTCTGATATACATATACACTGCAACTTGGAGTTCACTGCCAAGTTAATGCAAACGTGAGGACACTGGATACACCAGATTTACCTCGAAGAGGGCTCTGTGAAACAGTTTGGTTAATATGGCAGCTCTGCCACTGTAGAACAGATCATTGTTTTTGATCAAAGACAATCCTCTGCCTGTTTCCCTGTTTAACAGCAGTGTCCCTATTTTCTATCTTTCAATGCTAGCAACATGCCAGTTGTGACAACTGAAACATCTCCAAAGGCTCTCAGGTGTTTCCTGGGGGGGGGAACAGACCCCAGTAGGAGGTACTGTCCCATACAAAGAAAGGATATCAGCAGCAAACCAAAGACCTCATGTGTTATAGTCAGGATTCACAAGGGAACAGATTTAATACAGGACACATCATTATAGAATTATTTTACAACAGTCACCCAAAAAGTCAAGTGCAGAGGAGTGTTTCAATTTATGAACACCATAAATCATGCTGACAGATGAGTATCTAAACTGGAAACCATAAATACAGCAAGTGTATGCTCATCTAGTCCCAGTATTTCAAGAATTCTCCCAAAAATGGCAGAGGACCTTACACTCTAAAATTTTACGTTTAATTTCAATAAATCTGGCCCTTCTCTAATCAGCAGCTTTTGTACTAGAACATTTAAAAGGTGGTCAAGAAAAGGAATTACGGCCAGGCATGTTAGTGCACTTGTATAAACCCATCTCTCAAACTGAGGGAGGAGGATTGCTGAGAGTTCAAAACCAGCCTGAGCTACACAGTGAGTTCAAGGCCAGCCTGCACTACACAGTGAGACCCTGCCTCAAAAAAAAAAATGAGGGCCAGAGATTTAGCTCAGTGGTTCCAGCGCCTGCCTCGCAAACGCAAGGTCCTGAGTTCGATCCCCAGTAACCACATACAATGCTGGGTGTGGTGACTCACACCCACCAGCAATCAACACCACATACCACAATGCTGAGGCGTGGTGGCTCACGCCTGTAATCCCAACACTCAGGAGGCAGAGACAGGAGGATTGCTGAATTCCAGGCTTGCCTGGGCTACATAGTGAGCTCAGGGCCAGCCTGAACTACAAAGCAAAACCCTGTCTCAAAAAAAAAAAAAGAACAACAAAAAATTACTGACAGGGCTGGAGATTTGGCTCAGTGGTTCCAGTGACCGCCTCACAATCACAAGGTCCCTGGATTAATCCCCGGTAACCACATACAACAATACTGGACGTGATGGCCACACCCTGGCAATCAGTACCTCATACCACAGATGCCGGGCTTGGTGGCTCAAGCCTATAATCCCAGCACTCAGGAGGCAGAGGCAGGAGGATTGCTGAGTTCAAGGCTTGCCTGGGCTACATAGTGAGCTCAGGGCCAGCCTGAACTACAAAGTGAGACCCTGTCTCAAAAAAAAAAATTACTAACATAGCAGAAGGAATAAAGCTTTCAACATTTTAAGAGACTACCACTGAAAAGTTTGTGGAAATACATATATATTATATATAAATATACAAATGAGAATGAAATATTATCTATAAAATTATAATGATAAAATCTATACTAATATGACACAAATCTACTACAGTGATATCCTGACTAATAAGTTGAAGAATACAGTGGTTCAATAAATTCTCACATAAAGAGTCCTTCTAAAGTGAATTTCACAAAATGTATATGCTATATATACCAAAATTTTCTCATTTTTATAAATTATTAGAGAAGCATAAAATTGTCCCCTTTCCTTTTATGAGAATATAACCATGCTAATATGGTAACACAGGAGAACAATAAAGAGTAGTCTACTCCAACTTGTAAGCACAGGAATTAAGTCCTAATATGTTAGCAAAAAGTCCTAGGAAAATATGTAAAAAGCAGTTCTCCACACTAATTACCAACTAGGTCTAGGCAACAATTCAGAGCAATATTAGAAAATCTAGTGTATTGTTTACAATAAAGAAACAGCTATAGTCTCATACCAGGAGATATACAAAAAGTATTCAATATAATTCAGTGCACATTCATGGCCAAAAATCTAAGCAAACTGGTAACTGGAGGGAATCTACTTACCCTGATAATGGTTATCTATGTGGATCTAACAGCAAACTTTAGAGCTCATGTTAAAACTGTACCTATAAAACTGATTTGATCTGTTTTTGATCTGTTTTTCCTTTTTCATTTAATGCATAGACCCCCTCCAGCCTCCTAAATCTATGGAAGTGGGGAACAAAGAGAACTCACCTGAAGTGTATTCATGTTCTATGATCCGTGACAAAGGGTACAGAACTGTGAAGGCTCAGCTGGGGGAACAGAAAGAGGTCAGGGTCACAAGATCTGTCTGCCTCACAGCTCCCAGATTTACTTCTCCAAATCTCATCAAATAGTCTGGGAAGCCAAACCAAGGGAGTAGAGACCTTCAGGCCTTAAAAACGTATGAGAAGGGTCATGTACAGGGGGCATCTCTTGTCCCTAAGCAACTCTGAAATGATTGTGGGGCTGAAATTCAGTTTTTTAAGTAAATATAAACATCTTAGGTTAACTTAATCAGGCACAAGTACTGCTAACAAAGACTAAAAAATACAAAGGACTAGTCCAATTAAGGTGTATACCAAAGCATCAAGCACTAGTCTCTCATTAAAACTAACAGCAGAAAAATATTTCATGTAGCTCATTCATTTTTTCTCTTAGTGTATTGTTTATCCCTTGATAGAATCCAGAGATGAAAGACTCTAAAACAAAGATTTTTAATTGTTTGTTTGTATTTCTCCAGAAGCCCTATGGATGAGATGTTCTTGGTGACCCAGCTGTGAGAGTAAAGTCACCATATTTTCCTCCTGACTGTGTCACTACCTGTGTATTCCTCAGAAGGCCCCCAGACCCTTAAGAGCCAGTATTTTTCAAGTTTTCAGACTGAGAAATAGGTAACTTTGGAAAACCCTATGCGAATCATCACTTTTGGATTTTGTGAAGCCAGCATCAAATCCCTTGTGTCCCATGTGTGAGGGACATCTGTGAGAGCAGTACCGCAGCCGCCAGTCTGGAGAGCAAAAGGCCTGGAGCTGCCTAGCAACGGCAGGTTTCCCGCCCGCCTGTTCACCCCTTACCTGCATGCCTCCCTCAGAACTCTGTGATGAAGCGGTTTTTCCTCAGCAGCCAGGCACCGGGCCTCCCTGATTCAACCTGTTATTTTTCTCTCCGCTTATACCGTCTGTAGTAGCTTCTGCAGGTGGTCCTGTCATAAAATCTAGTTCATCCAGGGCAGAAGCTGCAAGAGCTGCTTCCAACCAAGGAAATACGGGCTCTTCTCCCTGCTCAGGAGAGTGTGGAGGTGTTGTTTTCCCAGCAATGCTCCTTGCACAGATGACTCCACAAAGGCTGCTGCGTTCCAAAGAGCTGGGACTTGGACCTAAGAAACAAATTCATTTTGGGGGCAAACACATGACTTCTGGAATTTCATTATATCAAACCAAAGACAGCCTGAGACAGTGCAGAGGCGACCCAGGGCCTGAGTCGAGAGATTTGAAAGAGACCCAGGTTATCCCTGTGGGTATGTGACACGTTAAATTCACCCCTACACGCTTCCTCTTCTATTTTGGGAACAGGTGTCAGTGCTGTGAAAAACACAGTGGAGGTTTTAGGCAGGTATGATATTAGTAGCTGCGGCTGGAAGCAAATCACACCTGACCTTGAATCAGAGGTCCCTCACACTGGCTTGTGACCAGAGCACACCTGTCCGCCAACTTGAGCCCCCCGTTATTTGTAGGGTCCAGGCCGGCTTCATACAGGGATGTGAGCTTCACGTAAGTCACGCAACCCAAAGAGCTAAGTGTCTGCTAAGCACACTGGCAGAGGTCACTTACTCAGGGCTTGGTAACCTGCACGTAGCTGCCGGCTCTACAGGGTATGACATATCTCAGTTTGTCATTAAAAAACTCATGAGAAACTGGGATTCTTAACGGGTCACCAAGTAAAGTATCCGCGCTGGGACTGCTCGGGTTTCTCCGGACCCCAGGGATACCAGGTGGGGGTCAGTGGCCTGGATCCCGACCCACCAAGGGAATCCCTGACCTCGACTCCAGCTCTAGCCCAGGGTCCACCCGACCCGCGCTTGGGCCCCTCCACCCGCCAATGGCTCCAGAGGACAATGCACTGGCCTAAACCGGAGTGCGGGAAGCCCCGGAAGTTCTCCGCTCCGCCCCAGGCCTCCACCCTCACCCCAGACACAACTCGCGCTCTCACCAGGGTCCGCACGCGGACCTTCCCGAGCCCCCCAGCTCCCCAGTCCCTCGGCCTCCCTGAGACCCCGGAGGAGGGGCGGGGCTATAGTTGCACGCATGCGTAGCAGGAGCCCGCGGCCCTGCGCTGGAGGCTGCGCAGTGCATCAGACCCGCGCCGAACCCTCTCCCGGGAGTCGCCGCGTCCTCCGCGTTTCTGTATTTGGGGCGTCGGAAGAGGGTGGTTGGGAATGGGTCCGGATCCGCAAGGCTGCGGGTGGAGCCGGATTCTGTCGCCAGAGCTGGGGAGACCTTGACTGAGCCTGATTGGAGGGTCGTATTTAACATAAGCCTTTTGGGAAAATTACCGTGATATCCGTGAACTGTGAAAACAGTGGAATTATATAGGCATTTTTTAAGTATAAGAAACTACTGAAGGGCCGGAGGGTTAGCTCAGTGGTTCCGGCGCCTGCCTCGCAAGCGCAAGGTCCTGAGTTCGATCCCCGGTAACCACATACAATGCTGGGCGTGGAGACTCACGCCCACCAACAATCAATACCACATACCACAGTTCCGGGCGTGGTGACTCACGCCTGTAATCCCAGCGCTCGGGAGGCAGAGACAGGAGGATTGCTAAATTCCAAGCTTGCCTAGGCTACATAGTGAGCTCAGAGCCAGCCTGAACTACAAAGCAAAACCCTGTCTCAAAAAAAAAAAAAGAAAGAAAGAAAGAAAGAAACTACTGAAAATATGGGAAACTTCATAAATTTCATAAAACTTGTAAATTTCGACTTGATCTGGAAAATCACAGACTTTACATCAAATGAACTAAATTTCTCTGAATCAAACATCCAGTGATTGACGGCCGTTCAGTCAGTTCCCCTAAATGAGCCAGTTTACAGCCCAGAACTCCTCAACCGAAGAGGATGTCGCGTCCCTTTGAGAATTACCCAGGAACACAACTGGAAACATATATGATTACCCTCTCTTCAAGGTATTCCACAGAGAAGTTGCAGTTAGAGACACGAAAGACTAGAGTGAAGAATTCAAAAATTCTGAGGGTGAAGCAGAAAACAGCAGTGAAGACTTTTTGCAAAATACTCAATTTATGACTAAGGGGTCAAGAACAGAAGAATGAAGAAAAAGGTGAGAAAATTAGTGCAGAAGCCCTCAACACCTGACAAGAGTTTGAAAGGGAGAAAAACAGGAATGGGAAGAGCATATGGGAGGAGTATCCAAAGGGGTAACCTAGAACAATTCCATACAGCTCAAGGATATAAATATCCTGAATGAAGTCCAGCCAGGAAATCGAATGAAATGACAAGTGCAACCAAGAGAAGGTGATAGAATTTTCAAAGGACAACAACGAAGCCACATAGCAAGCTGGTTATCACGTTGACGTTAGAATTTGTAAAAGCAAGGAAAAGGACCAACGTTTTCCTTTTCTCCTCCTTTAACGTCAAATTCCAATATAACCATTCCAGACAATTAGGTGCTTATCAAACATGACAAGAAATCATTTTTAATCATTAAGGAATGCTATACACAAATAAGCAACTGCCCTTTTCCCAGCTATTCCCCTCTGCCACCTCTGCAGATATGACCCAAAAACCTGATCCCAGACCTGTGTAGGGATGTGTTTGCCTCCACCTTCAAACTGGACTTGACCACACCCAGACTGGCACCACGGAGAAATGAAAACGTGGCTCTGAGTGACCTTGACTTGTACTCTGAGAACAGTGCCAATGTGGTGAAGAAAATGAGAGAGTTCAGCATCACAGATCCCATGAATTCATTTTTTTTAAGAACTACATTTGGCTGGGTCCAGAGATTTAGCTCGGTGGTTCCAGTGCTTGCCTAGCAAGATCAAGATCCCTGGGTTTATCTCTCACAACAATACCAGGCGTGGTGACTCACGCCCACCAGCAATCAGTACCACATACCACAGTACCAGGTGTGGTGGCTCACGCCTGTAATCCCAGCACTCAAGAGGTGAGGCAAGAGGATTGCTGAGTTCGAGGCTTGCCTGGGCTACATAGTGAGCTCAGTGCTAGCCTCAACTACAAAGCAAGACCCTGTCTAAAAAAAAAAAAAAAGAACTACATTTGGTCACTTGTAGCACAGCTGCTCAGCAACAGAAATGGCTGCACTCATCCAAACAACTCCAGACAGGTGACCCCTACTCCCAGATGGAAATGGGCCATAGACCTCATCTTGGAGGTCTGCAAACCAAAGCCACATAGGACCCCACATCTCAAGAGTTCATTATCAGGAGTCTTCCATTAAGTGGTGACAATACTGTAGTTTCTGCCCAGCTGGCCACTTAAGGCAGGTGCTGAGGGTGCTGCCTTCCTGTCTATTCTTAAGCCAGGACCCACATGCCTTTGCCAGATGTTACTGTTGAAGACACTGATTATGAAGAGAAGGACAATGGCTCTTGAAGATGGACAGCTACCATATTCCCACAGAAAGCAGGCTGCTGAAGTACCCCAGATGACTCCTACTCAAAGACCCTGAGTAGCAGGCTGAGTTAGAGGACCATGGTGTTCTTTGGGACCTTGCTCAAGGAAGGGGTGTGCCCACCAGTGCCTTTGGATACAGTGATATAAGGTACCAGTCTGTAGTGCATCCAGGTAGACCAGAACTCCACATCCTAGCCATTCCAACACAGTAGTATAATCTGTTCCCACTCCTGGCTATTGCCTATGCCTTCCAGTGTGTAGGCACATAAATGAAAGAGCCCTGTCATTGGATTAATGACAGTACTAGCCATGGAGACCTGTCTGAGTTGTTTGGTTATCTGTTTCCATGAGCTTTATCTCAACTGCTAAGTGGTCTTTCCAGTTAACATCCAATTTCCATAAACAGTCTATATTTAAAGGTTAAAACATTGTACTTCAGGGGCTGAGGATTTAGCTCAAGAGGTACCACACCAACCTTGGATGCACAAGGGCCCGAATCTATCCCCGGTACCGCAAAAAGAAAGAAAAGAAAACAAAATGTACTTCATCATGATATTTTTTTCCTTAAAATCAATGTAAAACATCTCATCTGATTTTTTTAATATGGCAACTGTTCATATCTGTGTCAACTGCCTCATGAAGCCAGTTGCTCTAGACTGAGTCTGGAGAATATTGTATAATTTGGTGGACATAGTTTCTGTCCTAGCACCTGACATAAACTTTACCCCAGGAAGCTGGTGGGAAGAGACTCATACCTAACAGTGAAACTTCTGTATGTGAACAGTTTTAATCTTTCCCCTGGGAGAACTGATAAATGGGTGAAGTCTGAAGATTGCCACTTTCATTATACGCAAGCCATTTATGGATGGTGGTTCAGACTCTGGAAAAGGCAACATAAATTTAACTTAAATGGCTTAACATTGATTGACCCATCCACTGTAGAATTAATTTAGTGTTTTATTCATTCATGAATGCTTGTAGGCAGAACCCAACGGTGTCTGAACTGCCTACTTAATCCAGCCAAACAGATCTAGGATCTAGCTTAGCAGGTCTAAGAAGTTGTAGACACTACTGAACCACCCTCCATCCAGCTCCTTGAGTTTTATCTAAAAACTGACCCTGACATGTAATATTTGTATTTTTGCTAACATTGGAATGTTTTGTCTTGAACTTTTTTCAAATATGATCAAAGAATGAACAGTAAAACCCCAAAACAGTAAAAAAAGAAATGCAACACTTTTTTCACTTCTGGGTGTTTCACTTACTGTGGAGAACAAATTGGTTTTAAGTTTTTAAATTTGTAAGATTCTTCAAGCTCTCTCAGGGAGTTCTTTAACCCCTCAGTAGAGCTTCTTCACGGTCTCAAGGAAAGCTTGTGATTTCTACTGCCACCTTGTGGTCATATTTTCTTTGTCAATCCTGAAATTCCTTGAACAGCACAGCTGGCAGTGGGCTCTCTGCTCCCCATCCTGCTATTAACTAGCCATAAGCCTTGGCCTGACCCTCAGTCTCCTCGAGTCCTTATCTATAAAGCAAGAGTCCTGAAAATGAGAATTGACCTGTGTCACATATTGGTACAAATTCCCCAATGTTGTGTGTGATTGTGAGCTGTGTATATAATGTACCAATAAATAATTCAATTTAAAAAAGTAAAAATAGGGCCGGAGGGTTAGCTCAGTGGTTCCGGCGCCTGCCTCGCAAGCGCAAGGTCCTGAGTTCGATCCCTGGTAACCACACAGAATGCTGGGTGTGGAGACACGCCCACCAACAATCAACACCGCATACCACAATGCCGGACGTGGTGGCTCACACCTGTCATCCCAGCACTCGAGTTCTGGGCTTGCCTGGACTACATAGTGAGCTCAGAGCCAGCCTGAACTACAAAGCGAGACCCTGTCTCAAAAAAAATAATAATAAAAATAAAAAATTAATTTTAAATTGAAAAAAAAAAAAAGAGTCCTGAAAGTCATTGTGGTAAGGATTAAATGAGCTCCATATATAAAGAGTTCAGCCCAAAATGAACATTCAAGAAATGGTAGCTGAGTTTTGCCACATGAATAAAAGGTTAGCCAGGTTCCCTAGGCTCATCAGGTCAGCAGTTTAACATGATCTCTGGGTGGTGTGGTGAACATACGGCACGCGTGCCATAGCCAGGTGTTGTTACCATGGAAAGCTTTAAAAGTTTGCCACCACTGGAACTCTAGATCAGTCTTTTTGATGTTAGAATTCATATGCAATGCAGAGTCTACTTTGTAGCTAAGTTTTGTCAGTTCCCCAGTGTGGATAGCCTCATGTTTCTTATCATAAACTGGAGGCTGAGAAGAAATGAGGAATATTTTTTAAGGGCTAAAAAAAAAACTGCTAACCCAGAACCCTATGCAGGGAAAGTATCATTCTATATAAAAGAAAATTAAAAGATTTTTGTCATCAGTAGAAATAAAGAAAAGCTAACAGGAATTCTCTGAACAGAAAAAAAATGATGAAAGAACACAGAATATCAATAAACATAATAATTCTCAAAACTCAGTATTAATCAAACACACCACTGAGAACACTGGTGAACAACAGACATTTCATCACAAAGCACATACTGATGTCAAATGAGTACAGAAAAAGATATCCAACACAATGAATAAAATTACATAAATAATAATTAAACCTGGAGACAGTAACATGTGCCAGTAATCCCTGCACCCTGGGTAGGAGAAGCAGGAAGATCACAAGTGTGTTGCCCAGCCTGGACACCTTACGGAATTAGAAAGACTCTGTCACAAACTAAATAATAATTTTTAAAGGAGCTATAGATGTTCAAAGGCTGTAGTTTTAGTTCCCAGTATGCACTCTCTAAAACAAAAGAAAAAACAAAAAGAAAGTTAAAACTGTGACTTGTACTGTGCATAAGAATGGCAAAATAATAAACATTAATGAGAATGTTAAATGATGCAGCCATTCTGGGAAAAATTGTTTGTACTCTCTTTAAAACATACTGTAATCCCAGCAATTCAGGAGGCTGAGGCAGGAGGATCACTGTGAGTTTGAGGCTAGCCCAGGCTTCCTAATGAGTTCAGAGCCAGCCTGAACTACAAAGTGAGACCCTATCTTAAAACACAAAGCAAAACAACAACAACACATAAAAGATTTTGAAATATAGCCAGGCAGCGCATGCCTATAATCCTACCACTGAGAGAGGCTGAGGCATTAGACTGCAAATTTGAGTTCCACCTAGACAATCCAGTTAGACTCTGTTTGAAAATTTTAAAAGGGTTGGGTACCAGAGACTCCCTCAGTAGGTTCTGATCTCCTGCCCAGTGCTATGATACAGGGAGAAAAGAAAGACAGAGTTAAAGAGACAAAATGTGGGGAGTCAGGATGACCTCTGCTCGTGCAAGCAAGGTTGAACAAGCAAAGGCCATCACTACCCAGCGCTGTCCGTATTTACTAGTGACATCACAGTTAGACTGAGAGAAAAGGGGCTACGTGAGAGGAAGTGTAGTTGCTTGGACACCTTACTGATGCAGGCAAGGCTTGTAAAGGAAAAGACAAGGCGTTCTTGAGTTAGGAACAGAACAGACAAGATATGGGTTGTGGTTAATAATTAACCTTGTCTTTTTAATAACGAGGGTTTTAAGTCTGGGAATGGAATTTGGGTAAGAGTTACTCTGACCTAGTGAGTAGGCTTTGGCCAGACTCACTTCTTCAAAACAAGCCAGCTGTGGAGTTAACTCTTTATAGCCTGCACTGCTCATAGCTGGCTTTGGGCATAATCAACGAGGTGCCTACAGTTGGGGATGTAGCTCAGTGGCAAAGTGCCCCTGGGTTTCATCCCCAGTATTCCCAAAAGATCCTCAAATACAGAATTACTATGCCTCAGCAATTGTACATCTGGACAGTTATCCTACAGAAATGAAGACTTGTATTTACAAAAAGAAAACTTTTACATAAATGTTAGCAGCACATTTATTCATAATCACCTGAAACAAAACACCCAGCTGTACTTTACTGGGTAGACGATCAAACAGATTGTAGGCCAGCCATCTTCTTGAATACCAGCCAGAACAAAAAGGAAGGAACTGTTGCTATAGACAACAACCTGGCGTATCTCCAGGGTTGACATCAAGTGAAAAAGGTCAATCCCACAAGCCAGACAATGTGTGATTCCATTTATACAGAATCCTTGAAATGACAAAATCACAGACATGGAGAATAGAATGGGTGTTTGCCGGAGGATAAACAGACATTGGGGGCAGAAGAGAAGGAGGTATAGAAATAGAAGGGAAGGGAAATCCCTCAACTATTGATGCCAATAGCCTGTCTTGGGGAAAGAGCTTCAAAAAGCAGAACTCTTTCTGAAATCTTCTCCAGGTATAGTTTTCGCTCCAGAGCTGTTTACTCAGTAACACATCTGGGTGCTCTTAGGGACCTGGACGCTGACTTCTTATTCTTTTCAGGCCTCGGGGGCGGGGTCTAGGGAGTACTGCAAACACTTGCAATTGCAGACTTGCACTGGTCCCGAATATCTACAGAACACTTACTGAAAGAAGCATTTTACAGAATGCACACATACTTATGTCAAAGTCAACAATAAAAGAAAATATTTTTAAATGATAGTGTACACCTCCCAGGGTCTGGGAGATTCAGGCAGGAGGCTTACAAGTATGACCCCAGCCCGGCAACTTGGTGATTTAGTCAGACTTTCTCTCAAAAAAAAGCCTGTGGTGGGCTGGGGATTTAGCTCAAGTGGTACCACACCTACCTGGGAGGCACAAGGACCTGAGTTCAATCCCCAGTACCACCAAGGAAAAAAAAAAAGCCTGTGGTTGTAGCCAACATGAAGGACCTGGGTTCAATTTCCATTATGGGGGTAAAAAACAGGCACTTCCCCAAATAATAGATGCTCATTGTTAAATTTTAGGGAAATTCAAATTAAAACCAAATAAAACTAGAATTCCAAACCCATTATGAAGTCACAAATTAAAATTTCAGTGTTACTAATGCAGGTGAAAATGTGGTTACACATCTAGAAACTAGAAACTAGTTACATACCAGCAACTAGAAAACCCTCACAGCTGGTCACAACGCATAATGGCATAGCCACTTCAAAAACTAGCATGACAGTTTCTCATGCTATTAGGTTTACAGTTATCATGAGACCCAGAATTTACACTTACTCCTTGGTATCAACCCAACAGAACGAAGATATATGTCCCACCTATGGGGGTGATACAGGTAGAAAAATCCAACGTATGCCAAATGGTGAATGGATAAACAGTGAATTATCCATAAAACAGACATCTACTAATTAAAAAAAAAAGAATGGGGGCTGGGGCCATAGCTACTGGCAAGTAGGGCAAGTACTTATTGGGTTCCATCCCAGCACCAAAACAAAGAAACAAAAATAAGACTGCCATGAAACAAGTAAGAGAAAGAAACTATTAAAATGTGAACACGGACCTCTGATAGACTGAATCTGATAGATCAAATGATATCTTTCTTTGTCTTTGATTCCTGTGCCTGTCTCAAATGGTGAACCTGCAGTCGCTGATGCCCTCAGGTCTTGTATCTAAGTTTTAAATGAGTCAGAAGTAAAGACCACAGAAACCTTCCATGATCGCTGTGGGATCCTGTCAGGTCAGGAAATTCAGGATAGCATGGTGAGTCACATGATGTGCCTGAGAGAGCACTGTATTTCCAAAAGGTGGAAAGGGGAGCTGTCTCGGGACAGGGACACAGGAGTGCACCTCCTGCCTGGCCACCACCTACCCCCAGATGTTGGTCTTGAACTGCTGCTGAGAGGTCTAAAGTTGGAAGAGTATCTTTTTTTTAGTTGAATTCTGTATTGGTACATTTTATATACAGCTCACAATCACACACAACATTGGGGAATTTGTTCCAGTAGGAGCATCTCTTTTTGGGTAACATTTCAGTTCCCAGAAGGCCCCTGCTTCCTACTTTACAGATCAGTGCTGTGAAATGACATTCATCTTAGGAGGTGGAACCTGGACCTGGGAAACTAAGTATAAGATCATAAACCTGACTCTCCAGAATTCATTAATTTTCATTTCATTTCACACCCCCTGCCTGTACCTGAGGGCTAGGAGCTGACTGACTCAGGCAGTTGACAAGATGTCAGTGGAATTTCTAGAAATCATTTGGCACATGTTAAAATCCCATGATATTCCTGTGTATCTGGGGCCTGGTCACTGAGGTGACTGCTGTGAGGGCAACATTTCTCATTTTACTCTGGTAAGGTATTAGACAGCACCTGGAACCGGAAGCAAATCACACCTGACCTTGAATCAGCAACCTCACACCAGCTGTAATCCGAATACACTAGTTCATCAACCTGACCCTCAGCTGTCACTGTCAGTGCAATCGGATAAGCTGACCTCATAGAGAGGTGTCAGGTATGTAAGTCATCAATGAAAAGAACAGAGTGTTTTCTAAAAGTAGCAGCAGTTGTTTTCCTTGGAGTTTAGTAACCTGCTCTTGGCTGACCGCAGAACAGGTGATAACATGTCAAAGTTTCCAAACAAGGCCATGAGGTCATTAAAACCTTCACATTCAGAAGAGAACCCTGACTCTTACCAGGGTAGACAGGGGTGTACTTGGGTCACTCTGACTCAGAGAGTGGGGTCCCATGCAGGACCCAGCGCTGCCCTGAGGCCCCATGACAGTCCCCGCCCATGAGGTTGCAGCTCTGCCTCCTTCCTACCTCCCGACCCTGGGGCTGGGCTGCACCAACCAGGCCAGAAGGCTGGACCTGTGCCCACCTGTGTCCTGGACTTGACCTCTGCTGAAGCCGCTCGATCACATGCAGCTGGGGAACACACGACATCAGGACACAACTTGGGACTCTAGATGTGATTTACAGATATCGAGGAAGAATCTCATCTATAATGAATTGTTAAACACAGTGATAGTGGAGAATATTTATCCTTACAAGGGCACCATATTGAAGCTTTTAGGATGGAAAGTAATTTTGTTAATTCACTTTACAAATTTTCCAGCAAATTCATAAATCAAATGTGACAAAAGGTTAAGACACATCTAGCAGGGATGTTTATTTTAACATTTTATACTTTTTATACGTGCTTGAAAATTCTACAATCCAGAAGAACAAATGAAGATGATCACTTGTTTGAAGTGTCTCAAACTCACAGCTGCCTGGGGGAAAACAAATTGTCAATATTTTTTGGTAAAAAGTTGTGAAATG